>JARFOD010116239.1:0-13333 GCA_031763545.1 Mopalia muscosa | reverse complement strand
CCCCCCTTGGCACCTGTTAGACGGGGATATACTAACATGTCTCTACCAGGGACTAATCAGTGAGGATTAAACCAGAAACAATATCTCTGTTGTAGATGTGAGGTCAGGAAATTACTGGTTGATAAAGGCTGTAAGATGTGAGTCTAAACTGAAGATATAGCTACTGGTGGTCATTCTTTTGTGTTCTGCTGACAGAAAAGACCACTTAACCAAAGGAAAACGTGCACTTACTATCTTCAACATACAGTGGGTTTTATGAAAAAAAAAGAAAAATTAAAGTAAAATATAAATATTTGTACTGTGTGCATTTAACATGCAGACTTTGTTTCAACCATGTTTGTTGGGTCTTATCTTACAATTTACAAATGTAGGAAGGGACGAGTAGGAAGGGAGGCTATCCAATTTAATTCCAGTAAATCAGCGACTTGGCTTACCAACACTGCGACAGATTACCATTCCAATCACCAATGTAAGCTGTTGGAAAGCCTTGCTGATTTTCTGGTCAATCTAATTACAATTGAATGCAATTGGCAAATTAAGTTACATGTGTTTAATTGAATATTTTTGGTTGTGAAATAATTACAGATTCCAGTGGTGATACATTTTATCAGAAAACGTTATTAAAATATCTGATATCTTAAAGCGTAAACAATTAATTGCCCAAGAACGACCACGTTTCATTTTATTGGCATTTTTCCATGTAAGAACAACATTTTAATCCTTTAATTTCCTTCAAATTCTAGATATTGCACTAGATTGCACTTGGTATTTAGCCAAGAAAGAAGCAGCCTGTTTCATGTTTAATCACTCTTTAATGAACCACTGCTGTTAGTTAGTTAAGGACGAATGTGCAAACAAGTCACGTGCCACAGGTAGCATAGGTCAAACTCGTCTGGATAGATGCCTGTGTTGAACACCTCTATGGGTATCGGGCTGTCATAAGTGATAATAGCCCCACCTCCAGGGAATCTGCAAGACGGTGAATACAAACATGTCTCTGTGACAGAGTCATTAATATGGATTAGGTCATCCCGCGGACTTGAAACAATGAATCCGTGTGTTTGTGAGGAGATTACCAGTCAATATGGAGTGATCGACGGGATGTGAGTCTAAGTTAATGATTTAACTCCAGGAGGTATTGTCTAAACGTGTGGTCACAAGTGATTGAGGGACCCTACCGTGGTAGCACCTGACCATCCACAGTGATTAAGATAGGGGGTAATTCGTTATAAATATGGAGGTCACCTCCAGGGAGAAATCATTCACAATATTACTGGATAACTGCAAGAATCTGCACGCAGACTTAAGTTCACTTTTCTCTTTCAATAGGCAACTAATACCAACGATGGATTACACAAGGACACTTTACGAAACAACGGCCGTAGAATTTCTAGAAAGGTGATTATAAAATGCTATTGCCATCGTACACTACACATTACTCTGAACCATTAACGATTCATTGTATATTAAAATAATCGCTACCGCGTAACTTAGACGATAAAAAGTGCTCCTCTACAACGTTTAAGTAAACAATGACTTGACAAAATTAAATCGAGTTCCAGTTTCCCTTTCACGTCGTGTATCATTGACTGATTTTAAAGAAAATTATTGTCAAGGATAGCAAAGTTTACGTTCATTCGTCATATCGTTTGAATGATTGGTTATGAATGCATTTTTCTTTAAAAACCTATTGGTAAGTGATCCCCTTCTGACATTTTTGACACCAATGACTGGATTAGTTAACAGCAATAGTTGTCGGGTCAGAATCGGCTATCAAACAGTTGAAATTTTAAAAGCGCTTTCATGGACAAAAAATTATTTAAATTACCCCTCTTGTATCACTATTATATCCATAGAATTTGATATACTATACAGGCGCTGGTTGCGGCCTGGATCCATAACATACAACCTACCATTGTTGATATTGAGCTCTTGTGCTAGTATGTAACATTTTTGATTGGTCCGTTGTGTTATTTGGGCTTATACATTACATTTTTGTTAACAGAGACAGTGCTATGGAATCTCCTTGTAGTATACAGGAACTAGAAGGAAAACAGCATACAGAAACGGAAGGTATGTTGTATCTATTGTACGATGATAAATCGTCACTAGGTGGACAAGTTTTCGTTGGAGTTCATGTTGTAATATTTAAATAGAAAAAAATGATCGGTTTGAATCAATGATATAAATTGAACAGGAATATGGGGGCCTTACCGTAATCTCAAATTCCGCTTTCGTGATGTACGAAATAGTGTATTTGTGAAAATATATCTTGACTATAAGATCTGGATTGCTGCACAACTTGTCACTTACCTTAATATCTACTGAAAAAAATCTTTGTTTTTACATATTTGTATGTATTAACACAACTTCATAATAAAGCGTCTTTTTGAGGCGAATGAAATTATTCTGTATAGATTAAAGCATTTGTTGGAAAATAAACACATCGAATGAATAATAAAAACCCTTGAAGAATTGATTGGAGGATTAAAATGTGTCATGTTTATTTTATTCCATTAACTACGATTACATTTATGTCATTTTAAAAGATATACCTGTTTCATGTGTTTGAAAGAGTTAAGATCTGTAAATATGTTTATTTAAACTTAATTAAATTTTATACCAATTAGCACCGACTGTGTTAATTAACTAATTGTTCTCAACACGAGGCGTGGTTGGGCCCGCCTGTTGTTGTTGGTGGCCATAATAGAGCCTCACGCAATGGTGTTTTTGTGTAATTTCAGCAGTGGGTTCCAGTTTGTCGTCGTCTGCCGATCCAAGCTCGGATATGAAGTAAGATATGTTAAATATATCGCTGGATTTTAAGGAAATTACAAGACAGTCGTCTTGAGCCTTCAGTTTTCTAACGTTGTGTAAAGTATTTATGGTTGTGACACGTTATAAATGTAACCGTTTCTTCGTGTATACAGCAGCCCCATGTAATGTATAGTTATACTTTTAATATACAGAGTAAACATTTGCTTGTCTCCACGGAGGTTCGAACTCGGATATCTGGCTTTTGCCACGTGTATTTCTAAAAGCAATCACACTGGCACAGGAAGGTAGATAGGTTAAAATCGAAGAAATATCTTGTGTTCTAGATAATTCCCAGAGACAAGTTTCTTAATAAACCCCAATCTCGACGTTTTTTTATGGGTAACCTATAGACATCTCGAGAGAAGGCAATGGCCATAAATATGGTGTATATAATTGTTTAAAATGCAGCTAACAAGATATTTAGCATGTGTAATGAATAAATCAGCCTACACATAAGTATTTCAGAGATACAGGGATTAGTGTCATGTGTATATATATAATATGCGAAACCAGACATCCGCTTAAGAATACCCCCTTCCTATACAACAAAAACACATCTACAGTTAAGAAAAATGTAAATGGAACCATGTGATAGCCCTGTTTATTGGTAATTTTGGGACTCAATAATCCACCAAAGGACGTTCATTCTAGTGATGACATAGAGGGTCGAATGCTAATTGATTCCGACTAGAAGTCATTATCACTGTATAATATTCGTATAAGTGTCTAACTATTTACTGATATTCATGGTTATTCCGAATAATATTGAATACATGCTAATGTTTCGGGCAAATAGAAAATAACGTAGGCTTAAAATGTCTTAGTGTGTTTATTTTATAGGGTTGGTGATATCATTCGCATTCTAGCTTTATGTCGAATTAAACCCCAATGTGTCCAAATTAGCTTAGATCTGATACGATTATTCCTTATACCAGATTCCAGAGATTTTCACAGTTGACATCGCAAGAGGTAGACTCTCCAGCTAAGGAATCTCCTGACAGTAGAGTTGGTGACCCAAGTCGTGCTCTCACTTTATATACCCAACCGTCCCAAATGTCGACAACATCAACAATTTCATCTAATGGGGACGACTCTCTGGATAGCTTTATTTACACTATAGACACGGAGGTTTGTTATTTTGTTCTCCAAATTCTTACTGTTAATTATTACTGCCAATTGTTTTATTCTGCAACCTTAAGCTTAAGTTTAAAGATACTAGTATGGAAATGGCTAGTTAGCCGTCTCAAAAATGGGAGAATGCGTTATTCTGCCAATGAACAGATAAAAAATTGCATACACAAATATTTTACTTGTAATTATTCACAAATGGTTTAAACCGATCGCTATTTGTAATTCTTTAACATTCAAATTATACAGATCAACACTATATTATATACACTATGGACTGTTAATCCTTGGTTATTTCTGTAAATATAGTAGCCGAATATATTTCGTGATCAATGTAAAATTTACACCAACACCTTTTTGACGGTGGGATAAAATATTTTTTCTCCTACAGGTATGTGGTGAGGTATCAGAAGGATTCAGAAACCTCCTTAATGCGCCTATCATCAACGGTGACAAGCCTGTGGCCCTCTCATTCGACGAAGCCTATACGGTAAAAAAATCATAATTTAACATATAAAACTCTGTGATATTGTAAGACGCTAATGCCCAAAAGCCTACCTACATATGGCTAACGTTTTTTTTTAAATCTGTTCTCATCAATGTGTTTAAATTATATGCCAAAACATGGTAAATAAATATATATAGTAAATAAATGAAGAGAGAACTTTGCTTGCCTCCACCGTCATTCCAATATATCTATATATATCTATATATATATGCAGTGTATATATATCTACCTATCTTCTATACAGATAAAGCGTCCATCATCACGACGTTTGCCGACCCGACCGGCATCATTCAGCTTACGATGTCGATCGAAACGTCCAAGCCCAGCAAGACAGCAAGGAGAATCCCCAGAGTTGAAGAAACGGCGGAACATCCTGGCCATCTCCAAACGTTCTTATAGTCTAGAATTACCTCTGCCAGCCAAACCTACCATCAAGAGATGCCAATCAGAGAGTGATGCAAGGATTAAAGAAGCCTGCGATAGAGGTATTAATTTAGCTTTTTCATTACAAAAGCTTTAGAAATGTTACAATATTGCAATCAATTCACCCAAGGACCAGTCGTGTTATAGACTATGGTCCTTTGACATATTTTAGGGGTTTAATATGCCACTGGTATATGTTTGAGAGCAAACGGTCACATTTTGGATCTTCACTGATTCTTAGTTTATTTGATTTGTTAAATGTTGTACTAAATCTTATTTCAAACACTCAGCAGCGTGCAGTCACAATGGGATACAAAAACCACTTATTGCACAATAGAATTTGCCAACAACCAAATGACGAAATTCATTCCGGTTACCGGTGCTGGTTATCTTTTGTTAACTTTTCTAATTATTTTATTTCTACTGTTAACCGTACATTTAAGACAAATACAAAATAAGATTTTATGCACCGATTACAGGTCAAGGTCACTATATTGTGCATAAACTGTTTTCTAAAAAAAGCCGCTTCAAGACGCGTATTTGGGAAGAGCTATTAATGATATTTAGCAAAGGAAAAATATATGCTTAAATATTCGCTTTTTTCACTCAGTTCACGATGATTCATCTCTGATCAGTGACGGAAGTAAGCCATATTGTTTACCTACAATCCTTGGCCGACATCAGGATTTAACCTCTATCACTCCAGAGACCGTTGCTCGACTGTTAAACCACGAATTGGACCACGTCGTGGAGAGCGCCCTCATTATAGACTGCAGATATCCATACGAGTACAATGGTGGTCATATTCAGGTGAGACAATTGCATTTGAGACTGAGAGTGGCCTCCCTTTGTTGCCCGTTTATCATGATATATGAATAACAATAGCGCAGGAAATTATTACCATTACCATATGGTCTGACAGAATAAGAAATGACTGAGTGCTGCACTTATGCATCTCTAGCCTGGACAGTCCAGTATTACACAATACTGCAGGACTTCATTAAAATCATTTTGTTCAACAAACTAACAAAACTAAGTTGTTCTCAAGAGTACTGCACTTTTATACCGAAGGGTCTCACCTTGCCTTCAGTAAATACATTGGTAAAACGGAGAGATACACTGTTACCGCCGAGTCTCACCGTTTGACATCACTTAGCTGAGGTTAATTGACGAAGTCTCACCTCTGATCGGTACACGCCGATCCAAAATACATTTAGCCAGTTTTGTCAGACATGTTATTAAATTATGTTTTTAAATTAAACTACATATTATGCTTCTTCAATTTTTAGCCTACCTGGTTTAATGTACTATAACAAAAAGTCTATAACAATAACTTTGTTATTATTGCAGGGAGCTAAAAATATTTATAAAAAAGAAGACATCGAATCTCAGTTAATGACAACCCCTATTCGGCTAAACGACGAACAGAAACGTGCCATTCTCATCTTCCATTGTGAGTTCTCATCGGAAAGAGCCCCAACATTGTAAGTTATTGCAAACAACAGTTTTACTAAACGCTCTAGTTTTATAACATTTAGTAAATTGCTACTTGTGCTTCTTTACTTTACGAACTTTCACAAACAGCAATTCGGCTTACTTTGTTGTGTTATTAGCGGTGGACCTAATTCAAAACTGAGTGTACCTAATAGTGTTAGAAAGTCGTGTAACAAACTTTAATAAACACTTTGTGGTGTAATTATAAAATCGGTTAGACCTGATTCACAACTGAATGTAACTGTGTTACACAGCAGGGGCAAATTACAATGTGAGATTTCGCAAGTACACTGCATAGATTTTACAATTGAACACTCCCATTTCAGATACCGCTTTTTAAGAAACCTGGACCGAATCAGAAATAAGGACAATTACCCAGCGTTAGATTATCCCGAAGTGTATATATTACATGGTGGTTACAAGAGCTTCTTCGAAACATATACGGTAAGAAGTTTCGATTATTTATAAAAGGCACTGGATTTCAAAAAAGCAATGTGATACTTTATTGGTCGGAAAGTTATGTGTAGTTTTTATTATTCTGAATCTGTCTTAGTCAACAAATTTAAAACTTGAAATTGAGCTGTTAAGCCACTGTTCCAATTTTTTAGTCGTTAAATGCTGACTTTGAGTTATACTAATGTAATAAACTCTGTGATCGATTGATTGACTACTAGTACCTAATTCTAAAGCGCTGCACTTTGACGGTAATCGATGTAAGAAATTGATTGAGAAAACAAACAATATAGACAATTATTCTTAAAAGTATACATAGTTTTATTTTCTTTGTCTAGGATATGTGTACGCTACATAGTTACGTGCCCATGTTACACGATGATTACAGAGAAGAACTCAGAACTTTCCGAACCAAGTCCAAATCCTGGCCGGGTGAAAGAAGGAGTCGATTCACTCTGTTCTGATTACCTCAACTAAATTTTCAATCATATCATCAATTAGTGCTCTGAGGTGGCTGTGTTAGGCTCATGTTAATTATCTCGGTTAAGTTTGGGACAACTGCAATATTATATATGGACTGTTACACTATCAAATAGTAGCGCTATAGCTGTTATATTACTCGTTCATACGCTATGAGCGTACATTATCTATATTTTTGAGGTATTGTTCTTGTAACAACGATTATATCGAAACTTGACGTCTACTGGATGTCGTTATTTTTCGTGAAATAAATACAAAATAAAACAATTTATGATCTTTGTGTCATATTTATTCATATATTCAAGAAAATATGCTTGGTTAATGAGGGTAATTTTGATAACGACTTGGCATGTGAGTAGAACTTCTGACCATGTGACCCAGCTGATGCTGGTCGTGAATCAGATTTATTATTAATATATGTGACCCGTTATAGCCAAATGAGTCACTTGGGGGAAATCTAACATTTGTCATTATCTATATAGTGGTAATCTACATTCTTTTGTCTTTCCAATGGTCCCAAAAGTTTAAAAATCGGAAACCCCGTATCAATATGCAGACTAGAAGATTTTTAATTTTGCCTGAAAACAGGCCATTGTTTCACTAAATTAGCACGGATTTACGTAGACTTGAGTAATTATTTGTTTAGAAAACATTATAAAGAAAGGATATATGGTAAAAAAAAAACTGAACATTTCACACATTTTAAGCTTGTATCGCCTGGAGCGTCATTTATAGGTTTGCGACTTCCGACTTATTTGGCTATAACGGGTCACATATATCTAATAACTTTTGCAGTGATTTTGCATAGGGATATAGAAGACACGGATCGTCAGCATATAATAAATGGTTAATAAAATGACTGGCAATGTTGCACCCAACACCAGCGTTAGTGGGTTCACTATCTAACTCATGGAGATAAACAGAAAACAACGTCGGAGATAGTATGCCTCCCTGACGTACACCATTGGATACAATAGAACAAATCAGACAGGTTTGAACCCTATTTAACACCAAATAGCTGGGTTTCAAACAAAGTACATAAATAGTCAACAATATAAATCGGGATAACACGATCAATTAGTTTCTTTAAAAGTGTCCAGTGGTTAACCCTGCCAAAAACTTTACTAGCATCCATAAAACACACAAATACATGGCTACCGTTATTTCTGTAAAAAAAAAATGCACAATTTCCTTCAAGTTTAAATCCAAACTAAAGGTCTGAAGTAAAATCTGAAGTTTAAAATGACGGATTCTACAATTTCAAAAAATAACATTAGCAACAGCTGTTGGTCTGTCATCATACAATTAGGTATGCATATGACCATAGACCATCTTAATTCTAAAAATATCATATCATCAATATGGCTACAGAGTCAATTATTCTACCCTATTAGCTGCCTCGTTACTCTCTCAGAAAATCGTTGAAGCTAAGGAAAATCGGTGATACAGTGGTGGCTTTGATTTATTGGTCTAATTTTTTTTCTAAGTGTCCTGCCTATTTTCCGCCGTATTAAAGCAAGGAACAGTGTGATATATACAATCCGTCGGCAAAAAGCGAAATTACATTGAGTACGACAACCACAAACAAAAAATCAAACTATTTCTTTAGGTGACTTTATTCGAGGATAACTCTAGCGTTTGCTTTTCTTTTGAGAAATTGAAAGACACTGTATGTTGTGAACCAATATTTTGTTAATGTTCAGAATTGGTTAGCTGCAATCTTCTGCACTCGCAATATTCCATCAACTCATCCAGAAAATCACTTCAATCAACTCATCTCTCTTTAGGATTTAATGGTGAAAATATCCAGCAGTTAATAAAGCTTTGGTATAATTATTAACGATAAACTTTATTGGATATCGCACATTACCTACATCTCTTACAAATATCTTGTTACTTGTGCATAATAAGACATGTAGGATAGGCTCTAAAAAACACACATTATTCACACTCTATCACTCATTGACATAACCACACGTCACCTATTTAAACGCCTTTCGGATAATACATTCCAAACATATCTTCGCCAAGTTATTATTTTCAAAAACGAGCGATGCGCGAAATAACTTCAAATTGACTTCAACAGGCTAATATGTATACAAATATATTTCTTCAAAGCTATCACACTGGCGGAGGGATGTATAATAATTAAAATTTATGAATGTTCTCGATAAATTGCCAGAGACAATTTTCTTGATAGACCCTTATCTCGAGTAGTGTAAAGGGTAACCTACAAACATCTCGAGGGGTATAACGTCGTACGCAAGGGTATCATCCAATTCACACTGTACCATGCCTCATTGAGGTGGAAAACCGCGAAAAAAATTCGTAAAACACATCCCCGCGATTGCCGGAGCTACAATGTGTGACTCGCTCTTATACCTGATGGTCGATAGACGGACGAGATCCTGTGAACAGTACATCGAAGCAGGTTTAGGAAGCACACACGCTACTACTAAGCCACTGGCACATCTCGAGAGAAGGTAATAACCATTAACATGATGTATAAAGTATTGTTAAATACTAGTATGTATAGCCAACAAGACATTCAGCATGGGTTATGAATAAAACAGCCTAAAAATGGGTATTTCAGCGATATAGAGATTAGCCAATCATGAGTGTTACAACAGGTCTAATAAAGTGGGAAGCTTCGATTTAAAAATTAGGTCCTTTTTTCTTTTATGATTTGTGTTTCTCTTCCATGCTATAATGGGTCTTTGTGAAAGAGGAATACACATTCTAGGTACAAGATTCTGATATTCCTGTATAAGGAGACCAACAAAACTGGGTGTTTGGCTGGTCATGTGGGAATCCAAATGGAATTATTTCCAGACCAATCACCTGATTCCCAATTGAAACGCAGTGGAAACAAAGCTTGAAGAGTTTGAATCCCGTAAGCCTATCTTTATAAGCGTTTCTCTATGGTTTCTTCTTCAGAAGGAATAATTTGTTTTTCAATCGGTATGATTTCAAAATGATCTTTAACAGAATGATCCGGGAGAGAGAAATGTTCATCTATTGGGGATATGAGGTTTGACCTAATGCAGCTGAAATGATTGTTGCCTCTAAGCTGTAGGGGATTTTTGGTTTCACCAAAATATTGTTTCAAACAATTCTTACGATTTGCAATTTGTTTCCTGAAAAAATTCGCTATACATGTGGAGAAATTGGGTAAGAACATCTGCTTTCATTAACAGTCGTCTGTGATTCTCGAGAGACGTCAGTCACTAGGGGAATTCACCACGTGACTGGTATATATATATATACACCGCATTTTTGTTATTTCTCATTATCTAGCAATTTCTCCTGTATGGGGTCGTCATTATCCGCCACTAACTCGCCATTATCCGGCACAGCTTGTTCCGAATGGAGTTCCCCTTGCCTACAGCTCAAATAACTTGTATGAAAAGTCGCAAGTTTGTAAGTGAATAAAGCAAATTCTAAGCGTCACAAAAAATACCATTTTACAGACAGTTTACCGTATTATCTTTGTAATTCAGTCTCTTTTAATCTGATTTAAAACCTATTTGGGAATACCTTTAAGATTATATATCCTCTTTGGATAAAGGCTTTAAAAACAATAAAACAAACCTGATTAAAGGTAGCACGAGTGCTAGAGTTTATGTCGAACCGTATTATTTAGGATTTAATACTGTACAAGATCAGCGGGCAAGTCAGTCTAAAGAAACTTGTTGTATTAGACTGTGCACTTACAACTAATCAAGAACTTTGGGGTATTGTAAACATCAGTTTTTCACAACTCAAATTGTAATGTTTGAACTTTATTATAAATGAACATTTAATTTATCCACAAACTGATTCTGAAGTAGGAATTCTACTTTGCATGTGATAATTTCCCACATCTTGAAGATATATGGAGGATTAAAGGATTTAGCATGGATTATTTGGTGTTTATCCATAGGCTTAAAGGACACCTTTAATCTAAAGACACTACTGTATCTACATTAGGGCCAAGTATACCGTAATATCTGAAATATCTGCGCTATCAGTTTTCACAAGTCCAATGTTAGAATTGTGCTGATAAAGAATGACAATGGAGGTATCAAGATCATCTCTGGAATGCCGTGGGAGTATTATTACGTCATCCAAATATCTAAGATACAGCAGGGGCTGCTTAGCAGACTTTCCAAAGACTTCATGTTACCACTGTGCCATAAAAAAGGAAGCAAAGTTGGAAAATAAACCTTTTACCCTTAGCACAACCCTTAATTTGCAGGTATTTGTGTGCATTGAACTCGAAATCGTTAGATTTCAAAATGAGTTCCAACAGTTTCAATATGTCAGTAGTTGGACGACGGGGGCCAGTATACTGATCAAACGAAGTCCTGCCTCAATGTCGATATTTGTGTACATAGATTTTACTTCAAGTGATCCTTATAAGACGTCTTTATATTATCAACCTAAATTTCAAATAACTTATTCAAAAAATCCTCAGTACTTTTGAAAAAAACTGGGATGCCTGTTAGCAATTGATTTGAGGTGGTAAACAATTATTTCCGATACGTGGTAAGCTTCTGAGGAACAGGCTGATATTATAAGTCTACCTGGACACATAAACGGTTAAGGGTATTTCTCCTGTGGTTTGCAAATTTTAGAGAGAAAGTATGAAAAGTCTGGTTAAGAGTCCCGGTCCGCAAATAGATAATCACCATGTTTAGTACTCAGGAAATTTCGGTGAAATTACTAGGTTTTCCGGCCGAATAGGGTTATCTAGCTTTATTATAGTGGTCAGGATTACTTGTCTGACGTTCTGCCTCATTTATGTAATCCTGCCTATCCATAATGGCGGTAGCTGATTTAATATCAGCTGGTTTAATAACGATATGTAGATTTTGGCGCAGACGAGGTGACAGAGTCATGCCTTCGCCCAAATCTAGCTTAAATCAAAATGTTTAAGCCAATGTAGATACAAACTATTGCTGTATCCTTAGTCCAAGGAACTTAATTTTTGTTACAATTTTAACAGAATTAAATTTCGAAACTTTTGAAATGATTCCCGCAAAAATATAAAGAGATTTCAAATACTGACAAACTGACATTCACAATTATCCGACTAGAAGCCATGACTTCAACCCACCCGTATCCTTTCCCAACACCAACTAAATGCTAAACACTGTACCTGTCGACCGTGCCAGAGTGTAATAATCGATCCATTAATTTAAAATCAGTAAATTCGATGTCCCCATATAAACTCAGTCAAAGAAGAAACTTCACATTCGTTTGGATGTCGATCAGTTGAACATACAAGAAAAGTGGTTTTAGATAAAGATTAAATTCCATTTTGTACCCATTAAGGACGGTGTAGTATAAAAATCATGTTCATAATGTGACCAGTTCCACCGGAAATGCTACGGAAATGTAAGAGAGTAAAAATGGTAAGTTACTACTTGATGAAAGCATGTCAATAGCGCGTATGGCCTCCATGAGTGTTCACAACTGCGAAGCAAGGTCTCATTGTGAATGATGCGTCTGAACACAGCTTGGGAATGCGTCGCCATAATTGAACCAACATGGCCACCAAGTTCCTGCAAATTATGTGGAAGATTCCTTACTTGACAGAGTCTTCTGCCCAACACATCCCATACATGTTCTATAGGATTAAGGTTGGGAGACCTTGAGGGCCACTCTGTGACATTGATGCCAGCATGACAATTCCGCGTTAAAATTGGCCGTATGGGGTCTGGCATTATTGTGTTGGAAGGTCAGACCTGGGTATTGAGCTGCCATGAATACCAAAAGCTCTGGAATGAGCACTTGTATCATGCAGCAGTTAGGTTTCCTTGAACGACCATGAGTCGGGAACGGACAGGGCCTTAAAGGTACCCCAAACCATAACACTACCACCTCCAAAACGGTCCACTTTCTGCACGCAACACTGGGCGTTCCGTCCACCGCGAAATGCAAAGTGAATGGATTCTTCACTAAAAACGACTATATTACAATCACGCTGAGTCCATCTCAGATGTCGTTGTGCCCAGAGAAGCCGTTGACGTCGGTGTAACTGGGTTA
>JARFOD010116228.1:0-14961 GCA_031763545.1 Mopalia muscosa | reverse complement strand
AAGGGTATTTCACTTATATGACGACGGACACAAAAACAGGACATCACAAACAAATCTGCTTCCCATTACCCTTTAGCCTGTGAACACCAGGGCAACAGAAAGCAACCTCTTTTCTCGCCTCTTACGATCGACCGAGGATGCTGAGGGAGTATTCTTCAGGGCCATGGTCCACCCTCTCCCTCACAGGGCTATATACAATGTAAGAAGTGGATAAAAGATGTCAACGTACCTTAAGAGAAGCAATAAAATCTCCTTCGAGTAGAATGGTTTCTTGTTGTAAGTTGTTTTGTGTTCCACTTTCTTTATGTAGTAATGTATTCAGCTTAATCACATCATTCTGCATGTTGCGTACACTTCTATCAATGTCGTACACCTCACGATTCTGACTGTCAATTTCATCTGTAATGTTTATATCACATATATTCATGTACATTTCGATAGAAAAAAATCCTGCTTATTGAGGAAATCATGTGACTTCAATGTAAATCCTTCGACTAACAGAGACTTTCAATAATAAATCATAAAAACAAGTTCATAAAAAGACCAAAAAAAATCTACACCGATCAAGCTGTTAAAACATGGGTCAAACATCTGATTAACTGGTATAAGTTTGTCCAGAATTAGAAAACTACCTGATTGAAAACACATTTAGACTGCATAAGAAAATGAATCCTACAATATACCATCAAGATAAGCACCTAGGGCCGTTTTAACTCTATTGTGTCATCAGTAAAGACATTCTTATACATGTATACAGTTGAACAGCCATTAGTTCTTACTTTCAGTTCGGATTTTCTTCTGGGACAGGATAGTAAGTTGTTTCTTGTGAGTTTCCACATCCTTTTTCTGGGCTTCTCCATCTTTAGTTAGCCTGACAAGTTCAGTCTGTTGTCTCAACCACAGCTGTTGTAAATCTGCCAGCTCTTGTTTCTTAGCATCAATAGACTTCATCAGGGAGTTGATTGTGATTTCCAGGGGACCTAACTCCACTCCCTGAAGTCAGACATAAGTTGTCATTCCGAGACAAAGAAGTCAAAATAGCTAGTGTAGAGAATACCCTATAACTTCTAAAAGTTGGGACACTCAAAGTTTAAGACAGGCCACAGAAATAACATGTAAGACCCCCTGTGGTAAAGCCTATTTCTCTGTCCCAATTGCTAGAAGTTATAGGGTATGTCAAACCATGGCAACTGATATTAAGTTAACTAGACACATGTTAAATTGTTCTCACACATTATTATGACAGAACTTTTTCCAATTTAAGACTGACTGATGTTTTACATGATGGTGATGTACCTAATATGGCAACCTTGAATTATTGAGAACTAGTGAAAAGACCTATTCAGAAAATTTCTCTGGGAGTTTATCTTCCCCAAGAAATAATCCATTAGTTTAAATTAATCAGCATCGCTGTGTTAGTGTGACCACTCTTCATAAAACAATTAATCCTTACCCCAGCACTGGTAATAAGATTTTCTAATTTCTTGTTGTACTGATCAATCAGATTCTGTTTCCTCTCAATGATGGCGTTTCTACGAGTGATTTCTATATCACTTCGGGAGATGATCTCATTTTTCTGTTTGATAGCTTCATCCATGCCTCGCATTATTCTATCCAGTTGTTCAATCCTTGTTTTAACATTCCCAATTTCTAGCTCATCAGCTGCTAAATCGTTCTCCACCTCAGCCATTTGTTGTTCCTAAAACAAAAATATAATTATATTTAAAATTTCAAACTTTCTCATTTAATTGCACTAAGGCTTTTGTTGTAAAAACTGTTTAATTGATTAATTTTATTGCCTGTTAAAGATTGGCAAACAAGATAAAACCTATACAAATGTCCCTCCTGTATCAATTGCATTGATAGCATCCCTGAAAAATCAAAATTTTTAACGAACACAAAATATTAGGTCACAGTTATTTCTTCAGACATTAAACAAAACTCATTAATTCTCATCAAAATCTCTCACAAGAACACACAATTTCGTTTACTTATTTGCTTGTTGTTTTAATTCACAAAGCAATTTGCATTGCCGATAAAAAAAAAATAAAAAAAAATAAAAATATCTGTGTCAGAGATATATTAAAGGAAAACTCACAAGAAATATTTTATTTGGTTGAAGCTAAATATTATTATTTATTTACTGTTAGAAAATACTATTGAGAAGTGGGTTACATGGATTTAAACATACCAGAGTTTTCGTCCTCTCTCTTGTCTTTTTAATTAATTTATCTGTGTATTGAGACGCCTTGTCCATTGTTAACTGAGTCCTCATTTTCTCCATTATTGCATCTTCCAGCTCCACTTTATCCCGATATTCCCTCTCTATCAGCTTCCTCAGTTCTGCGGCTTCGTTCTGCTTAAGGGTCTTATCCTAAAACATAAATGTATATTTTATCCTTCTGCCTAAAATTCTACTCAGAGATATTTTCAGAGGACTCATATACAACAATTAAGCATCCTGCTGTGTTTATTGTTTGTTTGTTTGATTGAGGTTTAACATCATACTCAAGGGTATTTCACTTATATGATGACGGATTGTCCACTATACACAGCCTTATAACAGTGGAAAACCTGAAGAAAAACCTTGTAAAACCACACCCGTGATTGCCAGAGCCACATCTTGGGACTGACTCATTGAGGGTCGACACACATCCAGTGTATTGACAAATTACTTGCTCTAAATACTAATATGCATGAAAGCAAATCAAAACTTATTTATATAAGTTCATTTTAATAACTCAAAATTAATTCAAGTTGTTTTTTATGTATTTTTTATTTTTTTTCAATATATTTTCCCCAAAACTCGCTGGTGATAAAATTGCACAAAAATTTGCACAAATAACTTTAAAAACAGTATTTCTTTTTTGAATAGCTCTTAATCTCAATTGTAAAAAAGCTGTTTCAAAATATTTTTTATAATTTCACAAACCATATTAGCTCTTGCAAGGGCTTGTTCCGTCTCATGTAACATGCGGGTATAAGTGGCATACTCAGCCTTGAATGCGTCATGCTTAGCTTGGCACTGGTTGAACATTTTCCTTAAAGTAGCCATGTCCATTTCAGTCTTATTCAAAATCAGTGTAAGCTTTTCATTCTGTTCTTGTTCCTTAGATATGGTTTTCTTATAGGCATCAATTTCTGTCTCCAAAGATAAGATCTTCTGTTGCTGTTGTCTGTAACAAAACAAATATAAATATTGAATAATTGAGTGTTGTTCAATATGGTGCTGCAGGGTATTTCCCTTATATGATTGTTTGTTTGTTTGATTGGTGTTTAATGTCGTACTCAAGGGTATTTCACTTACATGGCGACGGATTGTCCACTTCACATTATACACAGCCTTATTACGGTGGAAAACCGAGAAAAACCTCGTAAAAAACCACCCCCACAATTGCCGGAGCCACAACATGTGACTCGCTCATATACCTGATGGTCGAAATGCGGACTCGAACACACGAACGGTAAATCAAAGCATGTTCAGTTCAGGAAGCGCACTCGCTACCCCTGACCCACAGCTGCAGGCCCACTTATATGATGGTGGTGCACAGCATGCCCTAATTGTAAACAAAATCTCACTTACAATAAAATATGAAATGTTTGCACTGTTGGAAAGTTCCTCCAGTGCTATGCTCAATACATACTGCCATTAGTTAGAGGGCTCCACATTTTGAATTTATCTAAATATTTAAACAATCAATCAAGATACATCCTTTTGTTCTTAGTTCTGTAAACAAAATCAGTGGGGTTCAAAATTTGAAATGTAAAAATAACCCTTCGATACAAAATAGTGGAGCCTCTTTTGATGCTTTAAGAATTAAATCAATCAACATGATCAAGATCAGTTTGTTAACTTAAACTAAAGATTTGGACAATATTTGGCCACTTAGTCATGGGTTCGGGGCTTGTTTCAGAAAGTGATCACAGCTTACATTGAACAAAATTGTCATGGCAACAGTATGTCTTCAGCACTGTCGTCATGGTACAGTGTATTTAGGTTAAATGTAAGCTAAGATCTCATTGTGAAACGGGCCTCTTGTCTCATTACATTTTTTGGTAAAAACAAACCCATATTACTAAAACAAAATCTGAATAAGACAGTCACCTGAGAGCTTCTTGCATAGCAGCATGTGCCTCATCTCTTCGTCTCATTCCAATTAAACTACTATTCCACTGCTGAAACAACTGCTTCTTTTCAAAGCCAATGGACTGTCAAACAGAAACAATTATTACAACATACATTATTTCCACGAACGTCAACTGTTTTTTTTTGTTATCTAACGATATATGTTTTTAAAAAATGGGCGTTTGTTAAGATTGTCTGCTTAATGGGGCTTTTACATCCTATTTAAGGCTTGTTTGTGTGTTTCGGGGACCTAACGTTATACTCAACGATATTTCACTTGTATGACAGATTTTTTCACTTCCCACTCAGCCGTATATTAATATGGTGGAGGAAACTTCATAAAAACCACCTTTGCCATTGCCATTCCTTATATCACTCCCTCATATACTCATGGTCAACTAGGGGGCTTGAACCTGTGAGCCCTTCATCAAGGACTCAAGGACTGTGTTAATCACTGAACCACAGCAGTCCTCATACTTGAAGTCATTTCACACATATTTCAGAGCGAAAGCAATCAGGTACAAGCCAATACCAAGAATACAAAACATGTTGAAATATTGCAATTATTTTGTTTGATAGGTGTTTTATGTTTTTTTTCAAAGAGACCACACATGACCACGCTGGTAACAAAAGAAAACAAAAGAGGAAAAAGAAAGGTGTCACAGCTGCTTGCCTTTGTGTTGTCGCTTAGCTATGAGAGCACCAGTGTTATAACTAGCTTCCTCACACCACTCATTTATTGAAGTGTTCAAGTTTAGAGAGATGGAAAAATGTTTCAATTTAACCCTGAAACTGTGAAAACCCCACAGGGCTTTCTATGTAACGAGAGTAGTCCCTATCCTCCACGTAAAACACCCTCGCCCAAGAATTACCAGGAGCTGTTTTTAGCTTGAGCAGAAATGTTTTAAGTATTATGCCAATTGGACATCACTCCCGTAATTCATCAAAAAGATAAAGTAGAAGAACTTAAGTGAGTACTTATAAGCTCTCGTCTATAATTTTCATGGCGACCTTGAACCAGCATACAAAAAAACTCATTCCAAACACCGGCCCTTGGAAAATTTGACCGTACAGATATTAAAAAAAATTAAAAAAGTATGGTTAATAAGAGGAAAGATGTTCCAAAAGACAGACATTCTCATATTTTCAATCAATTAAAATATTCAAAACTAGAATTGTGTATGCGGGCAACTTTTGCTTATCATGTAGGCCAAGTTAAACTATTGATAAGTTCATGTTTCTGTGTACAAATGCCCCTGGGTTTGTGGAATATTGGTGTCAGCATACTCAATTAAGGATCAATTCAGGTGTTCACAAGACCCAAAACACTGGTGATACCAACAGTTGTTTAAAGAAACATAGCCTACCTCAATTTCAAAATGAGCTTCTAGGAGAGCTTCTTTCGCTGCTTTGGTCTCTTCTTTCTGGGCTTTAACTTGGGCCTCGTATAGAGCTACATCTCCCTTCAGTTTGTCAACTTGCTCAACTAAACGGTCGACAAACAGATCCTATAAAAAACAATATTCAAAGTTAATGAAAGAATTATTTTTTCTCTGGAGCTCTTTTCATAAAAAAACAGAACTGCTAAAGATGCCCTAACATGTCTCCAGGAAGCTACACAAAAATTATGAATGTCCTTGTAATTAAATAAATGTATGAAACAAGATAATCTTGAACCTCAAATCTTCATTTAAATAAATATTTCGTTACATTACATTGTCACATTTAATTGTCTTTTTTATGTTAAGAAAATCAACAGCAATTGTTTTTCTTTTTTTTTCTTCAAACAAGCTGACCTGTTTCTGTTTATCAATCTCTGCTTTAGACACTTCCGTTTCAGCTTTTTCTGCTGCTCTTCTCATAATAGAGATGTCAGACCGAACATCTTCTTTAGCATTTTCCATATAGAACAACCGTAAAGCCAAATTCTCTACTTCACCTTGTAGTTCAGAGCCTAAAAGTTAAATGGAGAAAAAAACAAAGCATTTCAATCCAGCAGAAACCATAAACATATAGATGCTAAATGATATAACAAATTTATTCATAAAGGCATTAAAATGGATTAATAATATTGCACTAAACTTTGACAACAATTGATGGGAACATACAAGATAAATCCACACAACAAGGTAAATGATTTCTGATACAAAAGGTAAAGAAATGTGTTACTTTTTCTCAATCACAAAAATTTCTTTGAAGCTACTTACATTTCTTTTTGTCCCTGTTGGCAGTGAGCTGAGAATCTCTGTACTGGTCACGGACATCCACTAACTGGGTCTCTTCTTGGCTTTTCTTCTGTTGTTCTGAAGCATGTTCATCATGCTTTTTCTCCAGGACCATTTGATATCGAGCCAGTTCCTGCTGTACTCCATACAACTCAACACCTAAATCCTCACGTTCTTTGCCTTTCGTTTTAACACCTTCTTCCTACAATTTAAGACAAGATATTATATAGATAAGATATTTTATTTAGAGTCGGATTGATACATAAAAACAAAGAAAATTAGCTTACAAGACAATCACTGACTACAATTTATATGGAGATGTACATCACAGGCCTTAAGATGTGAGGTGAGTGATCTGTGTTAAAGCATAGGACAGCACACCTCAAATCAGAAGGCCTAGTACAATACTGTAGATTGTTTAGGGGTTCTGCGCAGTACTCAAGATTATTTTACTCATGTGCAAGTGTTGGAATCCAATGTATGAAGAAAACAACCCACGATATCATTGGCAAAAAAAGACAATATGCAATACAAATACATCAGAAGCACATTGGCTTCTTGATGCAGCTTAGATCTGAGAGCAGTAGGGCAACAGGAAGCTCCCACCAATTGACTGCTTCAATAGGGTAAAAGATTGATGATAGTTACAGTTTTGAATATATATATATTTATTTTCAAAACTGTCCAATTATGTTGTTCTTATTGAATAAATATCTGTCAAACCAATCATGCAAATTAAAAAAGTTAATTTTACCAATTCTCGGAGTTCCAAAGTTACTCTTTCTAGCTGCTTGTCTAGATGACTTTTGAGAGCGGTCTGGAATCTTCTCATCAAAGGCTGGAAATCAGAAATGTGCCATGTTAACTCACAATTCATGCAATCATAATTCCACTGATGGATACAAATTTCTTATTCAAATATAGGCAAATAATAAAATACAAGTAAAGAAAAAATAAAACTTTTGCAAATGTTTAACATGTATGTTTGTAGATATGTTAAGATTACATTGATTGAATGTATAAAGTTTCCTTAATACCACATGCACATATTTGAAGATAGACTCAGAGCAACAAAAATAAGGGTTAGCAAGCATCATAAAATGATTATTTACATGATTTGGATCAAGGACGACCATATCAGTTTCATTATCACTGCCTTCATCACTATCTTCCATGGCCAACTGATCTGTTGCCTCCACCATCTCTCTTCCCTCTTCACCACTACTGTCTCCACCATCATCGTCCCCATCTCCACCCCCAGGGGCACCAGGAGCCATTCCAGTCTCACCCAGGGGGAGGAAAGGCTCTTCTATGTTCTCTATTGATCCTCCTAGTTCATCACCTAAATAAAAAAGCAATGAAATTGAAGGTAACATGTAAACTGCACAGAACATAATTTTGGTAAAATGCTTATTACAATCTTTTACAACCATATATAACTTTTGACACATATGTAGTCTCTTATCAAAAGTGTGTAAACTCTGTTAGCATCTTCATTGAAAAGTCACCAGTTAATAAATATACTTCAATTATTATCCAGGTGGAAAGAGTTACTTTGTTACGTGACCGAATGAGTTGACATTATAGCTTAAATTCATTAAAATTTGCTTAATTTGTTTAATGTTGTACTTAATGGTATTTCACTTATAGTATGACAAGGAGTTGTCCACTTCTTATTCTGATGTACTTAATATGGTGGAAAACTTAAAATAAACCATGTGATTTCATCTTTTGACATGAAGTTCATTGTAAGACTTGGGCCTGTTTGGAGGAAGACGTGCTGTCCAACAAGCTGAACTTTGATTGTTTGTTTGATTGGTGTTTAAACTCAAGAATATTTCACTTATATGACGACAGATTGTCCACTTCACACTTCACCTAGCATTATTATGCTGGAGGAAACCTCGTAAAAACCACCCCCGTGATTGCCGGAGCCACAACATGTGACTCGCTCATATACCTGATGGTCGATAGTGGGACTTGATCTGGTGAACGTTACATCGAAACCAGGCTCAGTTTAGTAAGCGCACATGCTACCACTAAGCCATTGCCGCGGGCCCCCCTTGGCTTTGAAACACGATTTGATATTACACACACAGTTTCACAGTTTTTTTATTTCAATAGCCAAGAAGCAATGGAATGCGACATCAAATGGAATTTTATTTGAGAATATTAATGTAAATCTAGCAAAAAATATATAAAATATATCTTACCATACATGTCTTGATCTTCATCTTCCTGGCCAGCCAAATCTGAAAAATTGAACAAATATTTACAAGGTTTGGTTTATAAAATGTTTGTTTCGTTGACGTTAAACATCATATTTGAAGAGTGTTTCACTAATATGATGACTGACTTTCTATTTCACACTGCTTCTTGCTAATACATCAGTGGAAATCGTGAACGGTATATCTAAGTAGGATTAGTAGGTGGATACTCTAAGCCGAAGGCAATATATATTTAATTATAGGGTGTCACACTCAGTTACAGTTCAGAAATGGATAGCATTGGACAGAGTACTGTAGGCCCTGATTACTTGTGGCAACAATGTTATGGATTGACAAAAAGCGACCTATGCTTACTGTAAACCAAACCTTCTTTTCAGGTATTTTCTGATCAGTGCAACCTTTCCAGTCATGAGTGATTTAAGGTAAGAGCTAGTGACAATTTACTTAAAGGTATGTCAAATTAAAACGTATCAATTGAACATTACCATTACCTTGATTAGATGTATCTTGTGCCAATTCCCTATTGTTTTGCTGGGCTGAGCTGGGTCTATCAGCAGGGCTTCTTTGGCCTGACTGTGGCCTTACTCTCGGACTGCCTGCAGCTGAAGATGGTCTTCCCTGGTCAGAACTCTTTCTGCCTGAAGCAGGCCTGTCTGTTGATGGCCCATCTTCCTTTCCAACAGCTGATACAGGCCTATCTTTAGCTGAACCAGTCCTGCTTCTAGAAACGCTTTGTGGTCTAGCGTTTGCAGACCCTTTACGACTTCCAGCTGATGGTGGCCGTGCCGTTGAACTAGGACTTTTAACAGCAGAGCCAGGACGAGAAGGTGTTTTACCAACTGCAGATGTAGGTCTTGACCCAGCTTTAGAGCCTGATAAAAATCATTTTAAACAATCAATTGTCTTTCAAAATATTAATTTTACATGTTGAAAAAAATATGTAATCCATAAATAATGTAATTTTCTTTCTGAATTGACCACATTTTTATTCAGAATGGAATTGGACACAATACTGTTCATAAAAATTGAGATTGGCATTTTTTCTTTTAGACCCTGCTGTACAACATGGATTTACTTAAATCAGAAATTGTAGAGGGGGCGGGGGACTGATTAAAGATTTGAGATTAAATATTTCAAGTTTAACAACAGACTGCTGGCATCAACTTACAGCACTGAACCAGGACACACCTGCCAGTTATAAATAGCTCAGTGGTTAAAGGTAGCTTAAATCAGCAATTTATCTTCCCAAGTTCCAGAATGTATTATCACTGTTTAGCGTATGTTTAAAGGTTTTTCAAAAAATCATTTCTTAAAAAATTAATAAATGCACAAATCCATGACATCCTCAGATTTTAAAACTTGACTGTTTTGCTTTAAAATCTATAAGAAATTGTCTTTTCCTGAAGAATTTAACAGTTTCACCTAAAATTGCCAATTATGATTGCCTACGTTTTGCACATATATAAAAGGCTACTGTCAGTCAGGGCAGAACTTCTGGTAAAGCGAGTTTCCATGAGACAGACAAATGGTCTGGAAAATGTTTTAACTGTACCCATGGCAGAAAAGCATATAACTGAAAAAAACATTCAGCAAAAACTATTCCCACCTTTTGCTGACGCAGGCCTATCAGGATTCTCCATATCTCCAGTTTCAAACTGTGAAAACAAAATAAACACATTCTACTTAGTGTGTCGTTAACAACAATTTACATTTCCACATATAATCATTTTCGAAATTAAATGGTAAATTTCATTAAATTTAAAAATGTTTAAATCAGACAAAATAATCAAAATCGAAAACATTTGATTTCTAATAATAGTATTAATAGTATTTGTATTAATAATAGTATTAGAAATCAAATGTTTTCGATTTGGATTATTTTATACCACCAAACCGCTTATCAATATCTTAGAACAAACTTGAGAGAAAACAATTCACAGTAAATACCTCTTGTAATGCCTTCACTGTAACTTGAGATACAACTTCTCCAACAGTTGTGACATTTTCCTCTTTTACGTCAACTCCATCAGGAGGTACGCTGTTAGGACAAAAGATAAATGATTATACCATTGTCAGATATTTAACTTTTGACTCGAATTTTATAAACATAAATTTGTCAATAATGAGAGGAAAATAAAAACGTATGTTCTGTCAGTCTAGGGAACACAAACATTTTATACACATAAACAATATATACAGAACATAAACCATGCAGAAGATCCATCCTCATCAATGTCATATATGGCGATATTCGTCGAAACCTTTGAGCCAGAATACAAGTAGATCAATCCATCGTTTTGTATTAGTAGGCCTAATGTATTGTTCGATTGAACTTTTCAGCCCCAATACACAACTTTTTAATCTGTTGTTCATGTTCGTGTCCTGTTTATTCTTTCAATGACTCTCAGTTTATTCAAAACAATGTCAATGGTAAAAAATAAAATTTGAAAAAAAAAAAAAAATCAAATTATTATTTAAATTCTGTCAAAACACGGGTATGGGTATACTTGTGCCGTTTCAAGCCCAGTTTAGTTATTTTCTGATGGACAAAACCTGTTTTTATCGTCATGCATAAGGTCTATCAAAAACAAAACGTCAGGGGAACCAAGGTTAGACAAGTGACATTTTCTTGTTGTGTCTGTTTGAAGACAATCAATGCACATCTGCATTCAAAACAACTTATTAAAAGATGACCGCACACAAAACATTATTGACTTTTCAATCGTAATATGCTGTTCGCAGGTAAGACACTGTCAGATCATTAATTCACAAAGTCATGATTCAGTAACCTTAAAATTCAATATTATTGTTTGTGAACAACAACAACAACAGTGAAATAAACATTTTGCAATCGGATTCAAATAATATCAATTCAATCAGATATTGCCCTTGTGTTAAAACACGAAATCTTACGTATTGGAAGGGTGCTCCATTTTTGCTTAGGTCGGTAGTAATGTGATGTTAACACAAAAAAACTAACCTTTCATGTTGGTCAGCCATGTCGTATTTTGTTGCTATGGTAGATGTCAAACATGACGTCACAACTATACTGTACACGCCCCCTTCAAGCTACCGAAAGGGAGGTAATTTTTGGTGGAGGCTTCAAGAACCGTAACTCTGATTATTGATCCGAAAATTTTGACAGAACATAAATTCAAGATGGCTGCTTGTAGTGGTAAGGCTGGAATATTCAGATTGTCTGTTTATAGAAATACGTTTCTATTTGTTCTTGGTTTTGCCTGTGGGTTCTAGAAGAATTAAAATGAATATTACTAATTCTGGGTTTACAAAAAAGAACAGGAGAGTACAAAGGCGTCCAGGTATCTTCCTTGTAAAAAAATGAATTGAAAATCATTTAGGGCTAAGAGATAAAGACTTCAAGATTTGATCTGACACTTGCCGATTTCATTGAGCAATTTACATTTAAATGAGTGTTAATTTCTAGATAAAATAAAAGGCCTGTCAATGCCATCCAGAGATCCGAGATTGAATGGATGCAAACAGTTTTTCCTTTCTCTACCTCTAATGATAGTCTTAGGCCAAGGCCTTATTCACTAATCTTAATAAAATCTGGATTATGTTGGGTTTTTTTTCCTTCCAAATGTCCCAATCTTTTCCCAGCAACTCGAAAAAATTGGTCAAAGATAGGCTAGCCATGATTTCGTTTAATTGCTCTAGAACCGTCACATGTCTGTTTCCCTAATAAAAACATGATAAAGCAGGTGTCGTTTTCATTGGTGATATTAGAAAAACATAGTTGATTGTCTGAAATACTCCACTTTGGACTCCTCTTGTGCCACATTTAAACATAGAGGCGTGGTTTGATCATCTCAAACCATTTCAGTCTTTTGAGGACAATTTTTTTGTTGCTGCCAGTTGCATCATTGCTATTCATTGTTGAATTCCTTCAATCATTAGGCTGGCACTCCATCACATGAGGGAAATAACCTGAAGCCTGACACTAAACCCCCCAATTAAAGTTGAAACAAACAAAGTGAGATCTCTCCATTGGAGGTTAATGACTTAATGTTAAGACCTATTGTGATTCACTACTGCTTACTACTTTAGTGGTAATGTTATTGTTATGGAGATTCCATGTTAGAAGCATTTTGATGACTTTCTTTATATGCAGGGCCCAGGGCCATGACTCAGTGATAGCGAGTGCGCTTCCTAAAGCTGAACCTGCTTTGATTTACCGTTCACAGGATCGAGTACGCCTGTCAACCATCAGGTACATGAGCGAGCCACATGTTGTGGCTCCGACAATCGCGGGGGTGGTTTTTACAAGGGTTCCTCGCGGTTTTCGCTGTGTACAGTGTGAAATAGACAATTCATGGTCATATAAGTGAAATACCCTTGAGTACGACGTTAAACATCAATCAAACAACCAAATCCTTTATATTCCTGTTGGACTGTTAACATTTGTAGCAATATATATGTACATGTAATGATGATGTGCTACATGTAGATTAAAATATTTCTAATCAATTTCAAAATGGCTCTCTAGCATAATTAAGTTTGTTTAAAGGCTCAAGCTAAGCTATTTCTTAGCTTTGCACTTGGTAAAGATTTAAGATGGTACAGATGTGGCAATTATTGCTAAATATATCACATGCGGATGGAACGTAAATATGCTTGAGCATAGCATAACACATAAGCATATGGGAGAGAGCTTCCTGTTCCATGGTGGGCCCGCCACCGTGGCTAAGTGGTTAGCTAGTGCGATTTGACCCTACTTTGATGTACTGTCACAGGATCGAGTCTGTCTGTCCATCTTCAGGTGTATGAGTTAGTCACAAGATGTCGCTTCTGCAATCGTGGGGTGGTGTTTCCGATGTTTTCTCATGATTTTTAACCATTATAAGGCAAAGTAGCAGTGTGAAATGGGCAATCCGTCTTCATATAAGTGAAATAACCTTGCGTACGACGTTAAACCCCATTCAAAAAAATCCTGTTCTGTGGTGCTCTAGTCTATCTGTGCTTTGTTGCTCAGTGGCTGTGTCTTGGGATCTTTTATCTGGTCGTGAATTTGATTTTGTTTTGTTAAACCTCATCTCACAAACTATATGAAACTGAGACCAATCTTCTAAAGAATTTGAAACTTGAGACAAATTCACTTTCACTATAGATATAAATATCATTGTGTTATTTAGATTTTGTTGTTTTTTGTTTGTAGGTTGAATGAAATTACAGTACTCTAGGATAAGAAAGTTCCTGTTTCCTTTGAAGGAGAGAGAAGATAATTACAATTATTGGTGGCTGCGTATAATGGGAATACATACTAATTTGATGATGGTCATAGGAATAAAGATGGCGGCTCAGCCATTCTCTAGTATTGAAAGGTCCACAGATAGATAGAATGCATACCTCAAAAAGTGACTTAGTTTTAAATAAATCGGACAGCTCACAAGCTTTAGAAGACAATACAATGTCATTTAGTTCACTGTTTAAAAAAGCTTCTAATTTCTTGGGATTTGCAAGTCCTGACCAGCTAAAGCCACCACCGCTGGATGGGGAGATTATCTACTGTAAGAATAACGTGTGTGTTCATCCACCAGTGCCCCTGACCCTAGATGTCGCTCACCATCCTGGTTATCTCACCATCAAATCACAAAATGATGAGGTTAGTATGAATTTACTAGAAACACATGGAGAGGATTGTTTTTTAATACCAGAGATGAAGATGGGATTCAGCTCAAATACCCTTGAGTATCCGGACACTTATTATGAAACTCCACATCACACTGGGCCTGTCTTTGATTTTGTGATTAGTGTGTAAAACTATGTACTATTGAATGTACTAGTCACAGGTTCAAATGTCTTGATATATATGCAAGTAGAGATAAATAAACCTTGTAATACCATGTCCTGTTAGCTAGGGAAACATGAACGTTTGAAATCCACAACACAAAATCAGCTGTCAAGGGTAGAAATGTTTCAAATTAACAGCTGGACATTTGTCCTACAGCTTCAGAAAGTAGCCAGACAATTTAATTTCTTGACGGACATTTTTGGCATCTTCTATATGTCCATCCCCATTGACAATATCCTCTTACTTTATTACATATAGAAAATTTCCTAGTCATATTTTTGTCGTATTTAAAACCAAAAAGATATGGGCTTTTATCTCTATCATATACCTAATCTAGATTCAGAGTTCTGGATCATGGATGGTCTATCATATTGTGTAAACCACGGTGACCTGGCTTGTAAGTGTTTTTTATTTTACACCGTATATGAATTATAAAGTGTGTGAACATATATATTCAATAAAAATAAATAATCAGGGAAGAAATAAAAAATTACAACAAGAGATCCATGAATGGATCTTGACGCCCACCATTGAGAGATTGACTCCTTATAAAAGTTTTATATGGGAATG
>JARFOD010116218.1:0-14963 GCA_031763545.1 Mopalia muscosa | reverse complement strand
ACTTTCTGTGGACTTCTATATTGCCATATGACTCATTGCGCAAGATATTGTGGATTTCGTTGGTTTCAAGCAGTTTGAATTTCAGAATCCACTGATGCATCGTGGGTAAAATATAACGTTTGAAAAGCGGTCGAAACAGCGTTAGCATGATATACCCATGATTCTACACTCAATTCATGTCCTTAGATATTTCTCTATATCCCGCTATGGGGCGCTTTTTTAACAATCAGCGCTGGTCTGCTCGCATTGCCGTTGAGACTGGGTAATGGCTGGTTTCATACTTCTATTTGATAGACTTCTGATTGTATTTACTCATGTACCTGAACGCTCCAATTTCAGCAACGATACAGCGTCATCTGGCCTAACCAGATTGATTTGGATGAGTTGTTGATTGAATCGTGTTTGACGCCATTCTCTACCACATTTCTCTTATATTGCAAAATGAAGACTATCTGACTAAGCTCGAAAAATACTACTCTAATCCAGAGCGATATTTGTGTCGAATGTGCACAAGTAGACTACTGCCAGTCAGCGGGATTTCTCACGAATGCGAATAATTATGTAGCGATACTAATACGGAGGTTTTGAGTTATAACATTACGACAACAGAGTGACGTCATTTTGCGAAACGACGTTGCCACTTATGGTACGGTAGCCGTAGGGCAACCTGTCTCTACTTTAACATTGCGGATTGTTTATTTTCAGGAAAATATAGCTTTAATATTGTAACTTTTGCAAAAAATGATACTTTAAGCCATGGAAAAAAGGAAATTCATAAAGTTTTGTGAACGTTTAGGTGTTAATTTGCAATATTCGCTATACCGCCCATGTTACAAATCGTGGATTGGCCCTCCCTTGCCGTAAACCGATAACGTTATTTAGCAAAGGGACGTCACTCTGTTGTCGTAACGTCATAACTGGAAACCACCGAATTGCCGCCATCGCAAACTCTGTTGGTTTAATTTCAACTTCAAAGCACAGTGAAAAGATAGGAGCTCATGTGTAGGGAGTTTGTGTTGTTCTGATTCTTTCGCCCATGATACACCGTGGTTAACTTGGTTTGATTTTCAACAGAGAGAAGAGAGGCCAAGTTTCATTTTGCCCTGGGGCTAAAAAATTCACTTGGCGGCCATGAAGACAGTTACATGGCATGGTTCATTTCTCTATGATTGATAGGGCGAGCTACAGGTTGAAATCACGTTATCAGATCGGAAATACCAAAACAATCAGATGCAGATTAAAATAAGACCAGCGGGCCAGCAATGTAGGGTTTGTAACATTTGGCTTCTTCTGCCTACCGGAAGTTAAGTGTTAGTAACGAAGCATGGTTTAACTCCGATCAAAGCGAAATTTGTGGTCATGAGAAAGCATAATGAATAATTCATTCATCCGCGTCCAAATACCTTAAACGGTTGGCAACTGGTAGACATAACTATTTTGGGACACACAGATATAAACAAACATACCGCCCACTGTGTGGCGTGGCGAGTAGGAAGTATTTAACCATAATCCCAAACGGAAAATGATGTCATCTCATGTACCAAACTAATACTCATCCATAAAGCTTGGTTTGAATTCATTTATTAGCACTTAAAACAGTATTAGTTTGTCCCTTAAACTGAAATTTGCTAAACTTTGCGAGATTCTCGTAACTGTGGTATTATCACTACGCTTGCCGTGATAGATGAATAAATATGCTAAAAAAATCTTTCTTTCTGTCATTTTGTAACCAGCACTATATCTAACCAGGCATTCACGACTTGGCACCCTTCTTTTAGCTACAGCTACCAAACCCCCAGCTGATTTAAACATTTAAAGATGTGCAATGTGGGTCAACCTTTAATGAAAACAAATTTTTATTTAAGAATAATGAAATTAATAAGTGTCTTTAAAAAAGGAATTGCATTGATCTACAGCTTAATGACATCATAGCATAGTCCCGGTTCATTTATACAGTAGTCATTGGTCTAGCTACGACCGTACTTTTTTTTTTTTAGCGAATATCACTACATGAAAAATGGCCCTGTTTTGTGACCTAGCGGGCTGTACGTAAGCCATGGAGGTATGACGGCTTCCAGTTTTAATCAAATGCCCTTTTGATTCAGCGAAAGCCTTTTTACAAGCGTATGCATGCACACTTTTCCCTACACTGAAATATACCAAGCGAATTTCACATGGCTTTAACATGCGAAAATTTAATTTGGGAGTAAATTAGGTTATGACCCCAAGACAAACAAAAAGTGTGAAATCTCTATGATATGCGCAGTATATAGCCAAAAGAGTAGAACTGTGCATGGAATGATATTTGTTGCATAGTTATATTCGCAGTGTGTGAAGCAATGAGCAGGAAAGAAAAGGTAAAATGACTAAAGAAAATTCCTTCCGAAACTTATTGGAATGCACAATTGTTTTAGTAAATAAAGTCTTTGAAAAGTTTAGAAAAAATATTTTCATTTAAGTTTATCAACTTTCTTTAAATACAATAAAATAGATTTATTTTGGTTTTAGTTCAGTGATCGGCAAATATGTTTAAACTGTTGATCTACATAGTAAGGAAAGAAAGTTATACCACGTAAACAGACACTACGTTTTAATAGTGCGTTATCTTGTCAGACTGCCAAATCTAGGTACAGGGTGTGTATCCTCGTTACCATGGTTTCGCCAAACATTCACCACCCAGCTTTCACAACCAATATATTGTGTTCAAATTAAACATATATAATGTGATGTCATTGGTCCGTCCGTATACAGGGCGTGAACATTACCACTAAACACAGGTTTTTCAAATTTTGGAAACACAATGGTCTTGCACTTAACTACATTCCTATCTAACATGGGGTCATTCCAATCAAATTTCCGGTTTCCATGTCAACATAATGATACATAATAATAATAGTAGTATATCAGACGAAAACTGGGGTCATTCCAATCAAATTTCTGGTTTTCATGGCAACAGCATCATACATAATAATAATAATAATAATAATAGTATACCAGACGAAGTGAACACATTTAAAACTATATCGCTTAAGGCAGGGTTTTCAAATTTTGGAAACACATTGGTTTTGCACTATGCTACATTTCTATTTGAAATGGGGCCAATCTAATCAAATTTCTGTTTTTTATGACAACATAATGATGCATAGTAGTATTAATAGTACACTAGATGACGTGAACATGTTTTAAACCATACCGCTTAGCGCAGGGTTTTCAAATGCTGGATACACATTTGTCGGACACGAAATTATAATCCTATTTGTCTGTCCGTCTATCTGTATAGAGGGCGTGAACAAGATAAAAAAAAAAAAATCCACTTAACACAGGGTTTTCGACATATTGTTCTTACATTAAACTACATTCCTTTTTAAAAGGGGATCAGTCCAATCAAATGTATGGTTTCCATGGCAACAAAATGATAATAATAGTATTACAGACCAAGGAAACAGTACAAATCATACCGCTTAAAAAGGATTTTTTGAATTTTCGAAACACATTGGTGTTACACTAAACTACATTTCTATTTAAAATTGGGTCATTCCAATCACATTTGACTATTTAAGATGAAAGCGGTGTCACAGTGGATATAGAGACTGTTTTACCTTGCTTTTCCTTAACTCCAATATTGATAGAGTACTTCCGATGGGATTAGTGAGTCACGCTCACCTCTTTTTTATTTTTTCAAGGGCGGGTTAGATAAAGTTTTACTCTGTTTAATTAGCCCACGATATATGATTTCATTAATATGTGGGATAATAAATTTCATCCGGTTTTATGTCTTAATATTCCGGTATATCCCACAGTGCTTTCTGATCGGGCATAATTATATCACCGACGTTGTGAGCGATTGCATTGGAAATTTGTAGTACAACACAATTTCACAGTCTGGTTGGTTTTTAGATGACGTGACCCACTTGTCAGGGGAACTGTGCTCTCTAGTGCTCGCCCTCTCTCTCTCTAATGGCCGATAGAGGCCATGTCGCATTGTATAGCTTTTATTAAAGTTTTGACATCATCAAATGGCGAAGAAGTGAGGTCAGGTTTCGAAAGTGCGAACATAAAAACCGTCATTAGATGCAAATACATACGCAACACACTGTGTTTTTCAAAGGTACTACGAGCTCCTTCTGTAGATATTGCACTATGGTAAAACACATTCATGAACGCCAACAGCAGATATATTCTTCAGAATAATACGCCATAGCTGTCCAGGACACCTCCCCCGCGCGAATTGTGTTTTTCTTACAAAATGAGTCAGTGAAGCCGTACAAGAGAGGCGGGTTTGTTTCAGGACAGTATATGACGAGATAGTTAGAGCCTTTGGCGGGAAGAAAGAATTGTTGCCAGATGTTGATTCTTCCAAAATCTCTCTACCCTGTAAAGCTTCAAATCTTTTTTTAACCAACCTTTCTGACTGGTTGTAGGCGTATTGTTCTTATCGTGGTAGAATAAAACACTCGCCTGCCTCAAGATTCTGTCCACTTCCTTGATAATACTACTTATGATTTCAAGTGTATAAAAATTTGTTAAAGGTGTAAGGAGTTGAAAGCCTGGTTTCATTAACGTTAAAAGTGGGCAAATATAAGATCGTGAAAATTTTGTCATATGTTTTTATACAGTCAGTGAAATAGTACAAAAGAGGCCGGTTTGATTCAGGAAAATGTATGACGAAATAGTTAGAGTCTTTGACGGGAAAACAATTGTGACATTGTTATTAAGGAAGGCACATTGGTTTCCGGTGATTTTGAAGCTTTTTTGAAGATTTTGAGAATTAAAATGAACGATTTTGTGCGATAGGTGTGTTGTATGAGATCTGAACCGTAACATATTCGTCTCCTCAAACTTGGTTTAGTACTTGTCTTCAATTGAAACATGTAAACGTTTACCCAGAGTGTTAAAAACTGTAACAAACACGAAAATAACAAGGCTACTGCCATCCTCTTGACGAAATACATACTTATATGTGTTATATAGATTTCGACCTTTTCTGAGAACTATCTTATCAATGTGAGAATGGTCAGGTGCTTCCTGAGGCGGAAAATAATTATGTTGTTTATCTAGACACAGAAAGCGTGTCGCAAAAACGATCATATTAACCTCTTCGCCCAAATAGAGTATAACACAGTGCTTTGGTTGCTCTTACGCAGTTTTTGAAGTGAAGAATAACGTTGATCTTAACTAAATGATCTTATCTGAAATGTTATAGACGAGATAAGTTGACTGCCTCTCCGGGCTCCCTTAATCCAAGAGCTACCATGGACTGGTGGCCTCTCGACCCTCGGCTAGCTGACTTAACAACGCATCGTATCCACCACTGACAGTCCTGACTATTACACGACAATAGCGAAATATTGAGCTTAAAATGATCAACCACTTCACAGGCGTGCGACAAAGGATATATCATGTAGTTGTGTTGACTGTGTGCCAACGGGTTTGTTACAGCTTGTACAGAAATGCGTCAAAAGATGCCGATGTTACTGTATCTCGTAATATAAAACTAAAGTAAGATATATGCAGCGAATATGAAATCACAGCTAACTTTAAACGTTCCAGCACTGGAACGTAGTTTAAACATGAAAGAATAGAGAAACATTTAAGTTGTTTTCCATTAAAATTGAAGGGCAATTAAAATTTCTCCCCAAAACGCTCAAAACGCTTCTCCCAGACTCCAACGATCTATGACCCCCCAATACTGGTGCCACTTTAGATTCGCTTCAGTCGCCCCTGTAAATGCTACAGTTTGAGAGACTGTCCCTGTCTCGTGGTTCAAAGTGTCAACAAATTCTCCCTGTCTAGAGCTTCTTTACATTATATGAAAGGGGGATGTTTGCCACGCGGTTCGATAAAACTCACAAACCAACTGTTTTTTGCCCCTGTGTTATTGTCTTTAACTATGTTTACCAAAGAAGACAATGAACACAGAGGCACGGGTTTTTAACGACAAGAGGTTGAGAAACGTCAAAATAACATATATGTTTTTAAATGATGGTATACAACCGAATCAATTTGGCAAGGGCCCTGTTGAAGCAAACGATCAAAACGAAATTGAAGGGAATTGTCTTTTGACGTCCAATCCTTGAATAAAGAATATAATGTTCCTTATATAATCCGACCCATTATACTAACTGTGGGGTTCATTAGAAAACCGAATGGCATCAAACCCCAAATCAATCAAACATGAGCTTAAAAAGTTATTAAATATTTTGTATTGAAGTAACTTACTCGTATACATTCGATTATTCATTAATAAAGTATGTTGTAGGTTTATTTGTTCATTGGGTAGTTATTTGTTTGAGTAACTAATAGTTACACTGTATATTGACGGCTTCATTAGCTGAGTAACTTATAAATTACAAATAGACCGATAAAGATAAATCGGTTGGCAATTGATTAATTGAAAAGCCAAAATACCAGATATATTTATAACCTCCTGCAATCGGAGACCTCCGACTAGTTTTATTATCCACAGAACTAAAGTGACCAACGAAAAGCTTCGTCTCATTGTCTGGTTGAGAAATCTTTCACTTTGGCCCGATGCGATTTTTGACCGGATTCGGGAACCGTTTACTATCTACATGTTAACATTTGGAGCGTACGTGTCACAAACAATATACGGTATCCCACACAGCAAGAAAATGAAATTAAAGTGAGGATTTTGTTTGCAATGGCAGGCCAATGTTAAGACCAGATCACGTAAAATTTCACGATGCGAAAATGAAAAAAACAGAGAGACCTTTATTCTATGAACGGTTTGTATTTGGAACTAATCGAAAGTATCTTCTTTATTCTGGTGGCATTTGTATCAAGTAGCCGTGTTTGCTAACTTGTCGTTTTGTTTATTTAGTGTCAAAATGACGAAAAAACTGCGGCAGAAGCCAAGAGAATAAGGGGTTGCTGGAAGGGGGGAGAGGGGGGCATAGTTCAAATTTTCACTCACGTGATGATTATCTGGGATACTTTCTTAGCATCTTAAGCAGTGTGAGAAATACGTATGATATATATATGGATATAATTTTTAATAATTAATCAAACATGACACCCTACACTTCCTATAGTCTGCACAAAAATGACTAATCCCTAACAGCATTAGGAACAGCATACAGCTCATAGTGAATCGACCTACTAAATTTTATAAAGAGAGATACAAGTCTATTTTTTAATGGATAATAGTCATACGGACGGATGCTGGCCATAATGCAATCGATTTTCAAAAGAAAATTTTAAAAGAAAATAAAGATCTACCGCGAATAAATGTAAAAATAAAGGAGGCTACCGACGGATTAAAAAAGCCCGTGATTAGAGGACAACGGGTCGCAATCGTAATGTATCCTCAAATCACCAGGCTTATAGCGTATATGTACTCCTTAACTTTGTAGATAAAGAGTCAGATAATGACCAGAAATTTGTGGAGTTATTAATACCATGAGAATCATCTATAAACTGTCTCTATAACAAACTTCTCCCAGTTTTATACGTGTTGTATTTTTCCGTGTATACGTATGCAAGATGTCACGCCTATCAAATTGTTATTTATATAACTACAAACATGTTCAACAACTTTACCCAGCAAGTAGTGTTGTAGCCTTAGGCGAGGCGGTATGGAAATCGCATATGAATCACGCTCATGCTTATCGTTAACTATGTCAATTTAGAAGCGATTACATGCTGACTGGTCGGATAATGACACATTATTACGCGTTCTTTATATGATAATCGTTCTTTATTTACATGGCACTGAGCCTATAGCGAATATACACACATTTGATATGCGGTAAATATTTCATGTTTAAAACTGTGCGAAACAATTGGTTCGAATCAAGTGATTCGGCAACTGTGTTGTGTAGGGAGTGTTTGTGGGAGTCGTTTGTCTACTAAATTAATATATATATATATATTTTTTTTTATCTCTTCCTGTCTGTTTTGTTTTGTTTTTAAATTTCAACTTTAAATGTGCGATATATTTAGATTAATTGTAAATGGAACCTGTATGTAAACAGTTATGTCACTTGTTGTCATGCGTGGAAATAATAACATATAGCGACATCTTTCATCAGTGTGTGTAGGAATTTTAATATCTGACAGGACTCTCCGAACAAAATTGGAAGTCTGGCATGTATATAAGCTGAGGTGTTTTATTGTAAGGCTTAGGGTTATTGGTAAGGTTAGGTTTAGGGTTATTTAGTATTAACCCTAACCCGGAACTTAAGAGTTCACATTTTGTCTTACATGACGGACATGTCACCAAATATCATACACGCAATCGCCATGATTGATTGATTGATTGGTGTTTTACGCCGTGCTTAAGGGTATTTCACTTGTATGACGGCAGTGTATTCCAACAATAATTGACACTGGCACAAACAAGAATTGAAGCGTTTCCATAATGTTGGAAAGTTAATTTTACTTCAATGCTGAGTAAAGACCGTATTGCTGCTCTTCAAACAAACTGCCCTTAGCCAGAGGGTCGCAATCGCCATGCTAATGCTTTCTGGACAAAGTATCGTTTGACGGCCAACCACACATTACGTTTTATTCGTATAAAATATCGCGACTTTATATAAAAAATCCGACTATTATTTTTTAACTCCATCTGCTTTACAGTTAGCGACGACTAGTACTTGAGGAGCTTTAATTTCCCAACGGAGAAGTGAAATACCCTTGGGTATGACGCTAAACACCAATAAATAAATCAATCAATTAATCAATCAATCATCCCTGTAACTCATTATCGATAAATACATAGAGCATGTGCTTCGACAGTAGCGAATACAGACTTGTTGAAAGCAGTCACACTGTACCAAATGTTCATGAGTTGTAGTGTATTAAGTTATCTCACATGTGTTTGCCTCCACGGCTGTATCCTGAGCGAGGTCTAAAAATAAACTGTATTTAACTCACGATACTCGTCTCGATAAATTTCGGTGACATTTTCCACAGTTTTCACCCACATTGTGAAACATTGGACATGTGTGCACGGGTGTTGACCAATGTGAGAGAATACATGACGCACAAAGCACACCGAGCCTTATGAGTATTCAGAAAAAAAAAACAAAAAAAAAACATACTATTGCTGATAATGGTCAGACATATGTATAACGTTTGTCTTATGTTTGCTGTATAAGTGACTTGGCACTAATATGCTTCCGTAGCTGTAGAATGTACTTGCTTGTTCTTAGTTTATTTATTAAAATTCACTGCAACCCTCTGCTAAAATTGCCTAAGAAAAACCCAAGGACATTTATTTAAAAACAGACATTGTATTTACTGAGGTAGCAGATTTATGTGATAGTCTTCATAGCACATCAACTTTTTTTCAATGTATTGTAGTTTACAACTATGAGCACATGTTCCCCCCTGACCTCCTTCCCCTCCCCTGGCTTTGACAAGTTTTGCCCGAGATAAGCAAAACATTTTCGCATCCACCATTAATGTGTAATTTCCATATCATTACATCTGCAGCGTTAGCATTTTCATGAATTATATTTTAATTCTGAGTAAATTGCTGACTTACATCCTACTACACATATGGCGGTGGAAAACAAGAGACCAAATAATGCCCACCCTCATGTCATTTGACGAGCGAGGGTATATTGATTGATTGATTGACAGTCACTGTGTATAGAGGTTTTTTTAAATGATTTTAAAAATCTACAGCAGAGAAAACCAATCGAAATTTTTCAACTAGCTGACTCTTAACTTTTAATGTCAGAACTTTACTCCATGATATTCTTTGAGATACATTTACGCTTTTTCCTCTGCTTGCATTTTTCGCTTTACATAATTTGGGGGAAAGCCAATTTCTGGGTCATTATTATACACTTTTGTGCACACTTTATCTTAACATATAGAACCTAAGATAGGTCATTCAGATTTTTGGATTTTGATATATATTCATAGCTCAGTTTTTAGTGTTTTTTTTTAAAACTTGAATGCAATATATATTGTAAAAAAGACTAGCACTATACAAAAAAAAAAAAAAAATTGGCTATATACATTAATGGCGTGAGAAGAAGCATAATGAACAAGAAGTATTCCAAAAATTCATTTGTTCAGTAGGCTTTGGAAATTAATAATTTAAATATTATTGATTTACATATATTGAGGATGAATCAGAATATATCTGCATGTGATACAAAATTCGTTACAGTAACTCATAAAGTCACAAAGATATAAAGCAAATGGACTTAATGTTCATTAATTTAATAACTTAAAATGCCGATGGACAGACACATTGTCACAGGTAAACTTATACTTTGCCATATCATCACAGTTGACGGAAGCGACACCTCAAAGAAACAAGGTACGCATTTGGTGTCTCGGAGTTGTGACTTTGGTCTACTTTGTGAAAGTATTCAGTGGGAATCCCAGTTCATAAAAGTAGTTTTTATGGTAGAGAACGAAAATTTGCTTGCAACCATCGGGATTTGAACTCCGGTATCTTGACTAGCATGGCATATAAGCTCACGCTAGAACACTGTATAATGCCGATGTATATTATTCATGATATACGTGAGAGTATAGACTTACACAACTATATTTTCAACTATAATATGTGATTTAATAACTTTGGCAAAAATCTGTCATACATGCCTCTACTGAAAATTGAACCCGTGACCTTTGGCAAGCAATCTGAACTAGACTCACTGGAATTGCTCACTTGATTGTATCACATCACACTACTTTCCGATATCCGATGAGTCGTCAAATAGAAGAAGGGTACAGATATGTCATGCAAATAGAACTCACTAGAAATAAATATACACTTACTTGCAATGTTAATAGACAATAGTAGAAATGTTAAAATTCTACACTCCATGACTGTAGAGGTTACACGGCTTTTTTCTGCTCAATTCTTCTTTCGGAGTATTTTCGGGACCCCTCCTAAAGCTCGACCGTTTGGCGGGCCTGATGTAAAACACGTGTTTATAGCACACAAACTCTTGCTCTTTCTCTAAAGTAGAACACCTTAGACCTATTTCCAGTGAAACAAACGGTGTACAATTGTCTCAAGAAGTGTTTTCATACACATTGAAAGCACACAAAATCAACTACACAATTGTTAAGGTATTGTCTCGCTGTGCAAATAAAACACCTTTCTGTCCAATTAAAAGTTCTCTATTGCTCACATCAGCTTGTGTTAAAGCTATATCATTCAATGTAACAAAAAACAAAGCTATACTCCCACGCTGTAGCAAACTCTATCTTAGTGTATAAGATACAACTCATTTAACTCTACAAATGAGATTCTGTGTAACAAGTTGCCAAAAAAGTCTCCGATCTAGTTTTGACAAGCCGTCGACGCATCAACCCGCAGAGGAAACCGCCTGTATGCGAACTGCCGATTGATAAAAAGTTGTTCAGTGATGACACACTGACAATAAACCCTGAATGATACAGTTAACTTGATATCGCCGGCAGGTACATCCAATTGAACGGCCGCCGACTCAGGCAGTCACTCTATATACGCTCTATTTTAGGTTCACAGCAAATGATATGAGGTCCTACGCGTTGCAGAACACCCGGTTAACAAAACTCTCCAGTTGGAGTGGCGGAAGTCCAAGAACATTGGGTGAGCATATGTTATAGGGGTCCTCTAGAAAGGCCAAACCGCCGACACAAGGATCATTGTGCCTGCATCAAAGCGGTCAGTTTCTCAGGGAAATATTGTCATGATGTCCGTTCAGACAACAATCCCTACATATAAAGTATGCGGGCCGGGTCGATTTACTTTGGTGGCCGTGTTTGATGAGGAGTCTCTGCCCCGTGTCAACAGCACAACCATTGAAAACTCTTAAAGACTGAACATGTTTTGTGTGCTATAGAGTGTTCAAACAAAATAGAAAACCCCTAAATTAAAACACAGTCGTATTTTGTCACCGACAGCCTACCAGACAAGACAGGCAGTCGCTGCCATTATCCAGGTTAGAGGTCTGTTTGTTTGATTAGGGTTTAACGTCGCACTCAAGGGTATTTCATCAATGAGACGAAGGACTGTCCACTTTACACCTTTTTTAAAAACAATGGGAAACCGCGAGAAAACCACGTAAAAACCACCTCGTGATCGCCGGAGTCACATCGCGTGACTCGCTAATATATCCCTGATGATCGATAGTTGGACTCGAACCCGTGGACGGTACATCGAAGAATGATTAGAAAGCAGACACGCTTATCAGTAAGCCACGGCCATCTGCCTCCGTGTTACATGAAAGCAAATTATGCCAAATACATTTGCAATATACCATCTTCATCTATCCTTCAGATAATTCGCCTTTATACAGAATGCATCAAATTTTCTCTTCTTCTAATCATTTAAAAAAGGAAGATAGACTCCGCGCCCCAATAATGTTATCTATTCAGATGACACCAAGAATGACGATAATATGCCATAGGTCCTATGTGACAGGATCATGGCGTTATGTTTATGAAATAAAATATTCCAAATATGTATTCAGATATCCAAAACGGACCTACCTTTTCGCATTGAGCTCATCCACTCAGGAAACTGCTATGATAAAAGAACTGCTACGAAAATAATAGAACTATGAAATGTTTTGCTCGGGATTCGAACGCTGGGATCTGGCTAGCAGGGTCAGAATTGGAATGTTTATAAATATATATTTACCAGAACCAGATTTACTTTTATGAAAGGCATTTAGAAGCAGGAATAGTAACATATATAGCAATGTATTTTTTTTTTATGGATATACAACTTCTAGTTTATCGACGAGCGACGTTTCGGAGCAGATTCTAGCACCGTTTTCAAGCTGTTTTGAAAACGGTGCTAGAATCTGTTCAGAAACGTCGCTCGTCAATAAAACAGAAGTTTTATAGCCATAAAATAACTTGTTATGTCAGAACCAGATTATCAGCAAAACAAAAATTTTTAATTTGTGGCTAATGCCTAGCTAAAAAAGGCACGTATATGGTTTATAAAGAATTTTATTCATAATAAGATACAATTTAAGCTAAGTAGCTTATCTTTTGTCTCTCTTTTAGCCATTCAATACAAACATTGCTTTAAATTGTACATAATTAACAATATAATAAAGATTTTCTGATGTTTATTTAAATTAACTTGAGTCAATGAGCACCATTCTTTATGTATCTTAGATACACTAAAAAAATAGATGAAGACCTTCAAAATGTATGATCAGATAGAACAAAAGGAGTGACAGGCATTCTCAAGAGCTGGATGGATTAGTTAAATTCAAAATACGAATGTTTCAATTGGTTCTGCTATTAGGGAACAATTGTGCTTGATATAAGGCCAAAGAATATGGTCCTCTCGGATGAGAAATGTGTGTTTTATGTGAACAAGCCGATTAAAAATCTTGTCTTGGATATCATCAACTACCTTGAGGTATTAGCAGTATTTCTTAGTCTGCAAGCATTTTGTGATCATATCATAAACAGACATGTTTTATCACCTGTGGATAATGAGGCATCAAGGCAGCTGGCTGTCTTAACATGGCTGTTACAGTTTTACCTAAAACGGTTAATTTTTTTCGGTATAAGTCTTTCATAATGTCTCATTTTAATTATTGCCCTCTTATCTGGGATTTTAGCATCGAATCCAACACAACAAAAAAATAGAAAAATACAAGAACGAGCTCTACGTTTCATTGCCGATGACTATACAACACCTTTGTCTGTTTTTTATAATCAATATAACACTACGTTTTTACATCTTAATCGGGTGAAGTCCATGGCCTGCGAAGTTTTTTTTTAAATTTTACACAAATTGTCACCTGATCGTTTAGATAATATCGTAAACACAAAGAACACCAGCTATCTACTCAGACGGGAAAACAAGGTGGAACTACTAAGAGTAGCAACAAGCTGGTACGGGTTAAAATCATTCAGGTACAGGGCGGACTCCACAACCTACAGCTTGTGGAACAGCTTGCCGAATGATCTCAGGAAGATCGAAATCTACCAGGAATTCTGTTTACTGGTACCTTACCATGCGCATTACAGAGACCAGATGAGACAAGATTATTAGAATTTCCACTGACAAGCTTAACATAATAAAGTAAGGTGACTACTCCACAGAAGGACAACAAATTCGTACTGATTCAATGTTTCGGTTTATTATCAAACTTTGTTTAATATACTGTTAATCTGAACATACTGCCAAAAACTATGTATTAGTCGGACACTTCATAACTGTATATATATGTATGTTTCTCAAAAACACATAATGCTGTATAAGATAAGATAAAATAATCTCTATTTTAAAACTAGATAAAACTCCAATAGGTATAATGGCAAGAATAAACAACAATATTAAAAACAGTAGTAATATGGATGGAATATAAAAATGTGGTATTGAAGTGCTTTTGTTTGAAAAAAGAGAGACAAACTAAACATTTGGAACAAAATTCGGTAAATTGAGATACAGATACATATATACACCATTGCTGCCACTACAACAGAAGATACCATGGCAACATGCGATTAAAAGATGAGCAAAATAAAATTATACAATCATCAATATCAATATCACAGAGCCGCAGTACTATACAGAAAGAACAGTTGAACATATAGAACGCTTGTCGTCTAGGTTCTCTCACATTCGGAGCAGGCCGCTCGGCAAGCGTTCTAATGTGCATGGTAAGGTACCAGTAAACATCTTTTACTGGCGTTGGTTATTGCATGTATCTCACAGTTGCTGCGACCTGAGCAAAAAATCAGTAGGTAATCAAGGTCATTAGGTAACAACCAGGATATAATGGTTATTCACATGACAAAAGTCATTTTCTGGAGGACCCCGTTTTATCCTACATATCAACAACTATAGATATAAAAATGATTGTTTATATGGGTTTTGTTATTTAAATCCAAATCTGCGTGTATCGATTATTGTCTTTGTTTGTCACTGAAATAGTGAAGGTTATATGCACAACATAACTATTACATGGGAGGTAATACAGCCAGAGTGAGTCACCTGGCATAAGATCACCATT
>JARFOD010116207.1:2824-14965 GCA_031763545.1 Mopalia muscosa | reverse complement strand
GATGAACCTGATGCAGGCTTGTCCGTTGTTTCGGCTGCAGAAAAACATAAAATCCGGGAATATATTTGAATTAAATGGATATACCCTGTCGTAGCAAAACCACTTGTGGCGTTGGAATTTTGTTTCTGCCCTCTGATACCACAAAGAGCGATAACTTTTCCAGTGTGACTCTTAAACCACGCACCCACTTCTAGTGTGTTTTAAGTGGGCTCATGAAGGGAATATCTATAGTGGCTGCAAATTATGTGATGTTTGTAGTGGGATAATAAGGAATAGAACACGAAAAAAAATTTAAAGGAATCAATGTCCTTGATAATATCAATCGTAAGTGTTTAAGAAGCCTTGTATGGGGCAAAGTGGAACAAGATAGAGGCAAAGCGAGAAAATGTTTTACTTTGCCCAATCCACCCTGCCCCGTGTTACAGACTTTTTGTTTTCATCATGAATAACAAGCCATGCTTCAACTTACTTTTCAAATGCCATTATGTTTGACTACTGATGATGGATGCTTACATTAATTGATACCATAAACACATCAACTCTGCAAGTATTTATCACTTTAGTAGTAGGTTTGCCTATGAAATATATTGGTTTCAAACGTGCCAAATTTGTCACAGGAAAGCACAAGTTGGAGTCTACACAAAATGGAACATTGGCAAATCAATAGACCTTGATCTGGTCATATTATGAATCAATTAACCACGAGCACCAGGAGCACGCTATCATGTGATATGGAAACAGTTTCACTTTGCCCCATGTTCCCTTAAGTGTCTTATCCCATGGCGCCTTTTGGTGATATTGGCTGTTTAGGAATGAAAATATCAAAACTAATAAACAAATCAGTAATCAGATTTGGGAGGTAAAGGAAAGCCTTTGTGTATTATTTTAAATCGGCGAAAATTGAGATTGTATAGTCCTTTAAAGTAAGGAAATTAACGCTGCCAAACTTTAATACATGAAAGGGTATTGCCAATTACAGTCCAACCTGCTTTATTTCATAACCAAAATGCCACGTGTTTTTATGCAAAAAACCGATCTATTTGATAAACCGTGCTTATGGAATGGGAACTATCTCCATTTACTCTGCATTGTGTTGGCTTGATTACCGATCGTTCTATCTGTACGGCTTGCCATAGTAAACAATGACAACTTACAAAAAATAGTTTATGTACAGATTTATTCAAGAAGATAAACATGCTTCACCATGTGCCTTAAAAATTCTCAAAACAAATGTTGTTCCTATCTTTCCATCTCTGGAGCCAGTCAGTTGACGCAGGGAAATCGACCACGCCCAGCTGTTCTGCTAACTCACGCGCCTTAGTACCGCAGAGAAACCCGGATATTATGATGTCACGCGCTTTAGCCATTAGAAACCATCTAAAAACTGCCTCATCAACATCCTCTTGTTTCCCTGCACGTTTTCGCTTTATTGATGAGTTGCCGTTGTTATTAAAATCAGATAAACCATTGTCTTTACAGCCGAGAGACTTGAGATTGTGATATGCCGAATTCTTTTACCGGCCTGAAGTGCGTCTGGGCATCCCTAGTGACCAACAACTCTCATTTCAATTATCTGAGACTGCTTCGGCTGATGTTTTATCTAAAATTTGGTTTTAATCACAACATTTTAGGCTTTACTCTTGTACAGGCTTCTCCTGGTTTTAGCTTCGATGCAACTGTTATCATTCTAGTTCTAATTATAAATGTAGATCATGCCTTTGTGTTTATTATTGTTCTAAAGCCCTTTGCTACGCTTTTTTATTATTCAATTGAAGCCGCATGCAACCCGGATTAAAAAGCCTGTAGGATCAAGTCTTATCCGATCAACGACAAAGCTGGATTCTCGCCGAGATTGGGCTGAATGCAGTCATCAGCTCTCTAGGTTAAATGATATGATAGATGATCAGAGATGCAGAACTCTGCATCTAGTCAACCGCAAGCTGCGACCGTTATCCTCGACTGTACCTATAGCCCAAGCTCATCTTCGATTTTATGCAGCAAAAATACACGGTCAATGTATATAAATGTTAAAGAGAATGAGTGTTCCAATCTGTCTGATACAGACGGAAGAGTAGGTTCTTTATATCGTTTGTTTCTCTATATGCTATGATGGATCTTTGTGAGAGGAAAGACATTATAGGTGCAATATTTTGATATTCCTGTAAAAGGAGACTAGTAGGGCCTAAACTGGGTGCTTAGTTGGTCATATTGGAAAACAAATTAAATTATTTATTTTTTAGACCCTTTACCTGGTTCCCAGACGAAACCCAGTGAACACAAAGTTTGAAGAGTTTGAATCCAATACGCCTCTCTTTCTAAGCGTTTCGGTTCGGTTTCTTCTTCAGAGGACAGAATTTGTGTTTTTTTGATCGGCATAATTTTCGGCACGAACCTTCAGCTATTGGGGATATGAGGTTGGACCTCAAATGATTGTTGGCTCTAAGCCCAAGGAGATTTTTGGTTTCAGCAACATATTGTTTCATACACTTCTTGTAAGTTATAAGATATAAATATTATACAACATTTTCTGAATTGCAATTCAAACCCTCTACAAAATAATAAACATCGTTAGTTTGTTGCCCAAGAAAGGAGGCCTTATCTTGATGTAAGTATCTATTTTGCATCTCGCCTTCATACATTTTAAGGACCTGCCTGGTAAAGGGCGATTGTGGTCGTTTCTTCTATAAGCGGATTCCAGCCATTGGTCTAAATGATAACTGTTCAGTTGTCTGAGTATTTGGCATTTGATTTGGGAAACAAGTTGCCTAGTATATCCTATATACGTTTTCAGTAGCCAGGTGAAAGGACATTTGATTAAATCCGGAAGCGGTCTGGCGTCCATGAATTACATACAGTCCGCATGGTCATAAAACTAGTGCCATTTTGAATGCTTACATGTAGTGATACATGTTATTTCAGCGTATTTTGTGCGGTCGTAGCAAAACAGATTACAACTGTATAAATACAACGGAACTATGCTTTGGTGCCATTCAGCTGTACACCAATCAAATTGCTTTTTAAAGATACCAGTCACCCATATCAAACAAATTAGAACGATTCTAACAGATTAACATCATTCAATTTTATGTTGACCTACATAGCCTATTTCCAAATGTGTATGCTCCTTTGGCTTACTGTAAAGGGGGAGCACCTCCGTCACTTCCGGTAAGTCTTTAATGATGTGGGTTTATTCCAAAGTTCCCAGTCTGCTTTAAAAAGGTAGATGGTAGCCTACTTGATGGTTACAAAATGGTGAAAGGAGAGCAACGCACTCTACGTGACGCCACTAATTACACTTAATGGCCGTGGTTCTGAACGTCAACTTCGTTGCATAGAGAAAAGGGGACGCAAGTATTTTATACAATACGGATAATGGGTGTCTTCAGCAGGCGATTTAAAAAAGAAGGGCTTTAATTAAGTCTAGGCCTGATGATGGCGGGGTATGAACAATGTAATTAACCGAGCCGGATGTGAAGCCATGCTATGCAATGACTTTTTACGTTAAGGAAATGTGGCATAACGTAAACATTTCTTGTAAAAGTGTCTCCTGGCGTCATAAAGGGAAAGTCACAGAGGATCGATCGAGTTATCTCATCTCGCTGAGGACATCCGGGAATATTAGCTAACATTTGCTACGACATCATAAAGAAGGCTGTTACTTATCATGTAGTAGGAAGCGGTGGGTAACAACGCAAGACTGACTGAGGAAGGGTTGGCCCTAGGGCTGTCATGGGGTGGTGTAGGTGTAGGGCGTGAAATTTTTATGTTTTTCTATTGCCTCATTAACACAATTTATCTTTCTGCCTTACGATCCAGACAGGCTTCACTTCCAAACCCTTTTATCCATTTTTCTTTATCATATTTATATAATTTTGTACATATCCACTATTGTATTCAATGCACATCTTAACACTTGTATTCATTATGAAGCAGTGTGTAAAATGCCGCGTACAATATAATAAACTTATAATAGACTTATTTTATACTATTTCTGGTCTTATTGCCCTTAGTTGAGCTGTTCAACAGACTGACAGCTGATCCATTGTACAGCTTTATATGTTTGTGTATTTATTTATTAAACACATTCACAGGGCCTTTGATCGTACTTGGAACCGTGGTACTTAAATAACAAGGATTTTGTTCGAGTTTGGGATCATGGCCAACTACTTCAATTACTAGGACTTTGATCGGGTTGGGGACCATGGTCTACTACTTCAACTACAAGGACTGTGATCCGGTTGGGGACCGTGGTCTACTACTTCAACTACAAGGACTTTGATCGGGTTGGGGACCATGGTCTACTACTTCAACTACAAGGACTTTGATCGGGTTTGGCACCGTGGTTTACTTTAATTACAAGGACTTTGATCGGGTTTGGGACCGTGTTCTACTACTTAAATAACAAGCGTTATGCATTACTGGCAATTTACGTTTAGTCGCGCTGTTTTACAGACTGACAGCCGATCCATTGTACAACTTTATATGTTTGTTTATTTATTTATTAAACACATTGCCACGGCCAAGTCCACGTTGATCGGGTTTGGGACCGTGGTCAACTACTTAAATTCCAAGGCCTTTCATCCGGTTTGGGACCGTGGTCAACTACTGAAATTACAAGGCCTTTGATCGGGTTTGGGACCGTGGTCTACTACTTTAATTACAACGACTTTGATCGGGTTTGGGACCGTTGTCTACTATTTTAATTACAAGGTCTTTGATCGGGTTTGGCACCGTGATCTACTAATTTAATTACAACGACTTTGATCGGGTTGGGGACCGAAGACAACTGCTTAAATTACAAGGGTTTGGTCGAGTTTGGCACCGTGGTCTACTACTTTAATTACAAGGACTTTGAGCGGGTTCGGGACCGTGGTCTACTTCTTTAATTGCAAGGATTTTGTTCGGGTTCGGCACTGTGGTATACTGCTTTAATTTAAAAGGACTTTGAGCGGGCTGGGCACCGTGGTCTACTGCTTTAATTGAAAAGGACTTTGATCGGGTTTGGTCTACTAATTTAATTACAAGGCTTTTGTTCGAGTTTGGCACCGTGGTATACTGCTTTAATTTAAAAGGACTTTGATCGGGTTTGGCACCGTGGTCTACTAATTTAATTTAAAGGACTTTGAGCGGGTTTGGCACCGTGATCTACCGCTTTAATTTAAAAGGACTTTGATCGGGTTTGGTCTACTAATTTAATTACAAGGCTTTTGTTCGGGTTGGGCAGTGTGGTCTACTACTTTAATTACAAGGACTTTGATATGGTTTGGCACCGTGCTCTACTACTTTAATTACAAGGACTTTGATCGGGTTTGGCACCGTGGTCTAGTACTTTAATTACAACGACTTTGATCAGGTTGGCGACCGCGGTCAACTACTTAAATTACAAGGCTTTTGTTTGGGTTGGCGACCGTGGTCAACTACTTCAATTACAAGACCTTTGATCGGGTTTGGGACCGTGGTCTACTACTTTAATTACCAAGACTTTGGTAGGGTTTGGCACCGTGGTCTACTACTTTAATTACAAAGACTTTGATCGGGTTTGGCCCCGTGGTATACTACTTTATTACAAGGACTTTAATCGGTTTGGCGACCGTGGTCAACTACTTCAATTACAAGACCTTTGGTCGGGTTTGGCACTGTGGTCTACTACTTTAAATACAAGGACTGTGATCGGGTTGGGGACCGTGGTCTACTACTTTAATTACAAGGATTTTGATCAGGTTATGGACCATGGTCTACTACTTGTATTACAAGACCTTTGATCAGGTTTGGCACCGTGGTCTACTACTTTAATGACAGGGACTTTGATCGGGTTGGGAACTATGGTCAACTACTTAAATTACAAGGCCTTTGGTCGGGTTTGGCACCGTGGCCTACTACTTAAATTACAAGGCCTTTGGTCGGGATTGGCACCGTGGTCTACTACTTCAACTACAAGGACTTTGGTTGGTTTTGGCACCGGGTCGACTACTCTAATTACAAGGATTTTGTTAGGGTTCGGCACCGTGGTATACTGCTTTTACTTAAACGGGCTTTGATCGGGTTTGAGACCGTGGTCTACTAATATAATTACAAGAATTTTGTTCGGGTTTGGCACTGTGGTATACAGCTTTAATTTAAAAGTACTTTGATCGGGTTTGGCACCGTGGTTTACAACTTTAATTTAAAAGGACTTTGAGCGGGTTTGGCACCGTGGTCTACTGCTTTAATTTAAAAGGACTTTGATCGGGTTAGGGACAGTGGTCGACTACTTTAATTACAAGGATTTTGTTCGGGTTTGACACCGTGGTATACTACTTTAATTAAAAGGACTTTGAGCGAGTTTGGGACCGTGATCTACTGCTTTAATTTAAAATGACTTGACCGGGTTTGGCACCGTGGTATACTGCTTTAATTACAACGGCTCTGATCGGGTTTGGTAGCGTGGTCTACTACTTTAATTAAATGGACTTTGATCGGGTTTGGTACCATGGACTACTACTTTAATTAAAAGGATTTTGATCGAGTTTGTGACCGTGGTCTACTACTTAAATAATAACCTTTAGGCATTACTGGCAATTTAAACGAGTAGTTTGCTATCTATCTCAACGAATGAAAATAACAGGTAGTCTTCGAACTTCTTTTTATTTCGTACTGTCAAATTTTACCTGAATGGCAAAAGCCATACCACATGGTGACATGGTTTTAATGCAATATCCGCTAAAGCCGTTAAGTAGACCCGACATTCAGGGGTTGTGTCTAGAGCTCGCTGACCCAACTCACAGGCTGTGACCGGGATGGGCGTGAGTTGCTGGGGGACATGGTGGTCTGTCTGAGTTTTCAGCTAAGCACGGCCTGTCTTCTGCCTCAAGGTGTTGTGGTGTTCGAGTGCGTGGTCGTAGTTGGCTGGTGAATCGAACTCATGCTGGTCTGTTGTCGGGTGCGTTTCCATCCAGTGCTGAGGCTGGTAAAGGCGGCGCATCAGGGTGCAGTGGCATGGGGATGTGTCGAATGGGGTGGCCTGGACGAAAATCAATGAACCATCTGTAATCAATCACTTGGGGTTCGTAATCTTCAGCGCCGCTGCTTCGAGGCTGGCTGTGTCTTTGAACATGTCGCCTAAAATGCTGCGCTCTGGTTCGTCTTATGCGTGAGTTGAACCAGCCTCCGTCAACATTCGCTGTGGCTATTATAGATGTGTATTAGCCGTCTTCTACATCTTGGATGGGTGCACACTTCTTTGGTCGGTTGGTCAGGCTCATTCATCATCATCATCATCGCAGTAGCAAACTGGTGGGTGGCAAGTAGGTAGTGGGTTGGTGAGAACGATCGAGTTTGGCTTGGTCACCTCTTTATATACAGTCAGTTGGATTGAAATGGTCAGATATTTGAAAACAAATCTGAAGTTTGATTCCTTGTGTTAGACTCCGGGGTGTTTGACAGACCTGGTTTGCGTAAACGTTTGAGGTTAAGATGTTGGTGAGGTCGCTCTATTACTGGTGTGATTTTTAAAGCGATGGATGTGCAAATTTGTAATACCTAATAAGACTGACTGGCGAAAGGCGTGTGAGTTGAGTTGAACAGCAGCTGTTTTTTATCGATATTATAAATGCAACGGTGTAGTCACTACCTATAGGTGGGTGGTAGTTCTTCCTTAGGTGTGTGGTCATCTTTTGGTCGTCGATAACACCACGGTTCGAACACAGAACATTTCAACCCACAGACAAGAATGCGCAGCCAGCAGCAGGGTTTGAGCGACGGCCTGGCGACGCTCAAGGGGCTGGTTTGGTGTAAACAAATGACGTGACTGAAGCTCTCGTCTGCTTCAGTCATTCTGTACACGGTTAAAATCAGTCTCTTGATTACAACGATGTGATATTGCATGATGTGTTTTAAATTATATATATAAAGAACAGTCTGTTTTTCTTTTTTTAAACATGTTAAGTGTTTAGTTTTTCTTTTGATGAACTAAAGAGCGAACCCAGAATAACCCAAGCGTGTTGTGAACCCATCGAAGCGGTTGACACCGGTTTTACTGGTTAGGGTTGGTTTGGATCCATCTCTAGCTGGCACTACTTACCTACCTACCTTCCTACCTACCACGATATTCTCTTGCGATACTTGCTGGGATGTATTTACGCGGAGACGTCTACTTCGCGATCGAAGAGAGCACCTCCCTTACCGGAGCTGGTGGTGGGGGTAGGCGAAACGACGAAGGAGGACTACGGTGGACGAGCTGGGGAGGCCCGAAGAGTAGCTAGCAGCCAACGCCACTTTGTGTGTAGTGATTGTTGTCAGGCATTTACCCAAAGGGAGATACCCAGAGGGTTATCTAGAGGGATACCTAGCCGCTGGAGCCCCTAGTAAGCGGCGCCGTCTTTTCCTACAAGAAGATGAAAACGCGACTGAAGCGGAAAACTACCTACCTACCCACGATCCTCTTCATCCGACTAAAAGTTCTACGAGCGAGCCACACCAGTCCTTTGCAGAGGTACCACGACAACCTTTTTAAAGACATGACGACTGAGATGGATTTTCAACTTCTAGATACTAAGATCGTTTTCAAGCAATGGTTACAAATCTCAACAAATATACTTTAAATGCTAAAAGAACATTTACTATTAAATGGTTCTTTTACCATTTAAAGTATATTTGTTGAGATTCGTAACCATTTGTAACAAATCTCAACAAATATACTTTAAATGGTAAAAGAACATTTACCATTAAATGGTTCTTTTACTATTTACCGGAACACAACCAGTTAACTGTCACGAGGCTCGACACACGGTCTGCGTACGTCGATCGCTGGGTCAGCACACGTCCACAATCAACCTTCATCAACGCCACTTTAGGTACCGTATGTGATAAGGTCTCTACGCACACCAATACCAGTGCCATCAGTGTGGTCAAAATTTTCAGCGCCCCTTTAATCTCCACCCTCACGAGCAAACATCTGACGTCCCGATCAAGAAGCGGTACCCTGGCGGTGTGTTTCACAACACTCCTACGAGGTTTGTTGATCTGATTAAGGAAGGCATCTCTATGTCCCACGACGTTATGTATTTTCTGTACCGGGCCTGTTTTGACTCCTAAGTCTACCTTCAATCCTGAGCGACGGACTACCCCACCGCCAACACCAGTAAAACCGTATGGATTGATCGCCATATACCGATGAGCGTCAGTGTCAAAGTCAACGTCCCTGGCTACCGACATCCTCCATGTTTTGTCTTCGATGGCGGCCCTTTCATGTTGATGGCAACAATCATCGAGTACTTCAAGAAATCAGCGCTGTGAGTTACCAATGCATGCTGTTGAAGTTTGAGCGCGTGTTAGCGGTGTTAGACGCTCGGATTCCAGCGCAGATACCGGGTCAACCTAAACTTGTATAAACTTAAGCCACCTCCTTGTGCTGATGTGTTGAAAATCAAACTATTAACCCTTTCTGTACTGACGGGACTACTGAGTCCAACAACTTATTTATAAAACAAAACATTAAGTTAAGCTTAAGTTGACTGGCAGGACTTGTAAGTCCCTCGGCAATGCTTACACGAAATATGCTTGGTCATACTACAGCTTGCAGACTGCATAAACCTATGACGTCATCATACAATGTGGCAGCCTCCAAGTGAGAAGATCTATCTGTTGATGAGAAAACTATTTGTGATCATTTGAAATGTAAGAAATTGTTTCCGAGGGCTGCATAATTTTTTTTAAGAATGATTATATAACAAAGAACATAGATGATGCATTGGTAAGTTATTATCTGCCTAAATGCTACGGCAATAGTCGTTTTTTAACTTGGGACTTAAGTCCCGACGGATATAGTCAAGTCTCCACTCCGGGGACTGGCAAGTCCCGACAGGTGATTTGCAGATGATGTAATTATGGTATATTGTGTATGATCTGATGCAAATAATTTGAAATATAATAGAGTGTATTCTGACAAAGTTAACAAACATTCTTTTGCTATATATATATAGTACTGTCTTATTCTTATTGAAGTATTCTGGGCCATGGTTTTGATAAAGGTTAATGTGTATGCAAATGATGAACCATTTGTTTCTCAGGCTTTCTGTCGAAAATATGAAACATAGCGAAAAATTGTCCTTACCTGATAACTGATGGTGTGGAGTCTCGACCGAAGAGCCAATGTTCCACTTGTAAAGTGGTCCTATGTTGTAATCAAACCAAAAACTGTTTCAATATGTACCATGGAATTCCAGAAGTGATGTGACGCCAATACCAGATGTAAACTGTTACAACTAAACTGAATTAGGCATGTTAGAAAGTGCCAACCTCTTTATGTCTTGTTTTGAAGTTGCAATAAAAGCGTTTTGTTTAACTTTACTGATGTGTTTATATTAATTTGTAGGTTAATTGTTAGAGGGACTTTAAAGTCCCAACAAGATTGTCGGACTATCAGGTCCCAACCCATGAAAACCCTCTATAAAAAGATTTCCTTCAATTTGATTTTTCTGCTGTTATAAATAGTGTATAAACTATACCCAGGCAAGAGCAAAAACAATTCCAAACATCAGAAGTGTATTCAGGACAAAAAGGGTAGTATCTGGCACAACTTCCCTTCCTAGGGTTCAACACAGGGCGGTATGACTTCATCATAGTGAAGCGTTACATGTACCCACCTGGCCCACCGACAGATGTATAAGTACGTGATTAAAAAACAACAGAGGAAACCTGTTTTCCACCCAGAGAAGCTTTCAACAACCTCTCTGAAATCTCTCTCGCTGCCGAGAAAATGGCCACCTTCTATCGGGATCTAACGGTAGAAGTCTTCAAACAGTGAAGCATTCCCGGCTTGACACTACGCTACGAATTTTTCTCACTGGAGGAGGATTGAGATGCGGACATGAACAAGTGTATGAAAGACAACATCATCGGCGGGCCTTCAGTCATCTCCACCCGCCACCACGAAGCCGACGTCACCAAGATAGGGGGGTGGAAAGCTGGGTCAAAAGATTGTGGTGTTTGATGCGAACGCCTTATACCTCCCCTGCCTTGCACTAGGGATGCCAGCGGGGCCTACGCCCGTTGGTACCACAACCCGAATCCCTGGTTAAAGCTGAACACCGTGAAGCTTACGAAGTCGAGTGCAACCAATGGCAACCCAGACGTGACCATTATGATTTCGACAAGAGAATCCCAGGGCTATTTAAAGAGGAGTGGAGCGGGGAGGAAATGTCCTCGCTCTGTCCGAAGACCTATTATTGCTCCGGGGCCGGGGTGATAAATTCTCCTGCAAAGGTGTGCCTTAGGGACAAACCGTGGCATGCCACTCTTCCCTAGAGAGAATGAGATTCACCCAAAGGCAGCCTTTAAAGTCATAGATACTGGCATCACTACGACCAACTTAGAGATCTAACAAGCAGACCCCATGTCACCACCCCGTCACCACCACGACCAGCGACCTTCTACTACCACTACCACCACCAGAAACCTTCTTCTTCCACATCAACCCGCTTCAACCCGATTAACCACCACGATGGTTGTTCCAACGGTCTTTCCAGGGCCAACCAATACTTACGAAAGATGTCTTTTCTGTCATGCACTGCCATTCTAGCCATTCTAACGCCAGGGCCCAAACACACACACTCCCAGTCACGACCCAAACCATCCTAAACTCGCACTCATCCAGTCACCCACACTCAAGGATAGCATTTCACAAGACACAACAACGGTTTATGGTGAGTAATGGTTTTTATTTTTTTAACAACAAAACGAACGATAACAACAAAAACGCCACTGGGTCCATTTTTTTTTTTTTTTTTTTTTTTTACAACGTTCTAGTGTTTAGGTCAAAGATCTAAACCAGGCCATTGACCAGAAAAGCACGTCCGATCACCTCGTGCGCCATTACGTCGATCTCTATTGGTGGACCTTCAAACAGGGCCACGATCTGTGACATGGGGACGTCTCGAGCTCGATGTAAGGCGTAGTACAGACAGTATTGACCACACAGGGCCGTCGAGTCACTTAGCAACGTGTGCGTATTTCATGTCCAACGGCTGGTCGTCTGGATCAAACACCGTGTGATGACTAGTGAAAACGGTGGTAAGACGTACGAATCGAAATACTCGTCGTGACCCGCATGATCAAAGAACACGACCACCCAATGTTCACCGGGTCGATCACACGGGTCCGTAT
>JARFOD010116196.1:0-14966 GCA_031763545.1 Mopalia muscosa | reverse complement strand
ATTTAAAACTAAGTTAAGGCAAGTGGCAAAAATATTAAATTTAGTATTTTGACTTAAGTCAGAAAATGCTTTGTGGAACCGGCCCAGAACTCTACATATTAATAGACGTCATATCTTACATAGTGTATGTACGCGAAAACGTATCCATGTATTTGTAGTTTTTTCCATTGCTAATCACTCAGAATTTTATGGTGTATAAGTTGATTGTTGTTATACATGTCCCTGCTTTCATGTGAAATATACATTCACTCACTCAATAAATCAATCAGCCAATAAAGCGTCGCTAAATCACACTTGAAATATATTTAAGGGCGGTGTTCAATTTCACTCGGTCGGTCAATCAATCAATCAATCAATCAATCAATCAATCAATCAATCAGCCAACAAAGCGTCGCTAAATCCTGTTTGAAACAGATTTAAGGGCGACGTTCAATGTCACTCAATCGATCCATCAAATATTTCTTTTATAGGATCCCACAATTAAAATAAAATTAAATAAAATAAAGACTGGCGAAAGCTTAAACATTGTCAAGAAACTAACAATATCTGTTCTGAGGTTGGTTGTTATTTAACATCTGTATACACAACTGTACTATTTGTTATATATAAGAATACGTGATTTAGCCATGCATGTAAGTAACGTATTTTATATCACTGTTTAAGAAAGCCCATCACAACAAACTAACGTTATCTAGAGTTGTATCAACTTTACTCTTTTCAAATGTTTAAGTATCATTTTCAGCTGTTTGTGTTTTTTTTTACGAAGCGACATGCTCATATTTATATACCAGTATAGACTAATATATATGTAACACTTCAAGGTTGGCAGGTTATCAACGGTTTGCCGTGTCATATACTTAGTTATCAATGTTTACGGTTCAGTAAACTGAGCATTATTGTCATGCGTATACAGTTTTATAAAGTGCGCATTAAGTTTTATTAATGTCGAGCGAAAGGACAAAGAGTCCTGGGCGTTTCTTGATAGCCCTTTGCATGAATTGTGAAGTTTAAAGTTTTCTTAACAATAATATAAATTCAAGTTCTTTTATTCAACATTACAGTATAGGAACTACCCGGACTAGCTTTCTAACATAACAATGATTTCACAGTATAGTTATTTTCAAACAAATATAGAGTGATAGAGAAAAGTAATTGCTCATTGACTGGGAGTCGGACCTGAACATGTATAGTAGTATATCGTTATTCAATTGTAACCTGTATACTATTTCTTGTATATCCCACAGCGATATAAGTCTAGTTCCTGCTATGGCCCTACGGGTTAAGCCAGTTTGTGTGAAGAGTAGCAATGCTATTTGTACTTAGTACTAGAGGAACAGAAGATTAACTTTCCAACATTAACAAAAAACACCTAACATATTATGACTGTTCTAGTGTCAATTGTCGTTGGAATACACTGCCGTCATGTAAGTGAAGTTGCCTCCAACATGCCGTAAAGTCCGAATCAATCGACCAATAAATCAATCAATCAATCGATCAATCTTTAGCTTGAACTTAACTTACAAAGCTGGGAGTGACATGGAAACGAACAATTTCTAACCTGTTCTTCTTATTAAAAAATATGTAAAAGTGACTCTGTAATTACTAAAAATACCTTAATCATGGGGAGGATCTATATCGTGAAAAAACAAACACCAAAAAGTTTCAGTATTTAAATATTTCGAACGGCTATGGCCCATCAGCATTCGCTATCAATAGTGACTTTGTCGTCATATAAGTAAAACAAATATATATGCAGTATGGTGCATCCACCTATCAATCAAACCTGGGTTTTTTTCAACAGCTAAAATAAAATTTATCGAAATAGATACACAGAAACATGCGTTTTGTTAGGTACAGATCTCACTTGAGGGCTTATCCGAATGTCATGTTTTTTTTTTGACACTCAATATAAAGGTATTTTAACCTACTTATAAAGATAACATTTATTGTTAAACGAAGCTGAGGGAGTGCAAACATAACTGTTTAGATTATGTCGGTTTCATTTAATCCGCTCTGTAGATAGAATGAAAAGCAAACAGAAAAAACTAGAAATGTACATTTACTGCCTTAAGTGTGTTTGTGATAAATGTCTCATTTGACCCAGTTTTGACTTGTGACGTAGTGGATAATGACGTCACTGGTCCAGTATACATGTCTACCATAACAAAAAAAAAAAAGAAAAAAAAACCCCAACAAAAACAATAACTGCATCTGGTCTTCAGAGGAAAATAATTAAATCACGATGCCCCCAGCTAATTGCCTTTCTTTTTATTTATGCTATTGTTGATTTATTGCTATCATAGACGGATTATAAAAACAGCTGAAATGTCTTTTGAATACACACAGGCGCCTTAACATTTGGCCTGTGGCGAAATACATCCATATGCAGACATGAATTCATTGATCTGACATGCATAATGTTACGCATAGCGAAAGGTTGAAAACTGGGGCCTCGTGTTCGGATTAAAGCGAAACAGCTTTAGGCCTAATCTCTTGAGTTAATGTGGCTTAGTTTCCCCGATAATTTGACAGTGAGTTTAATTGAAAGTGAAACATCATTGCATAGGGCAGGGCAGGATACAAAGAACTCTGCACTGAGCTGGCCGGTAAATATATAAAACAGGAAGGAGACCAGAGGATGGTGCATCAATTAAGAACACACGACTGCTCGCTTTGAATAATTTGTCAATTTTGTCTGCGTCCACACAGGGTTGTCAAACTTTCCAGTTTTCAATTCAGTTGGTAGCAAAGGTTGCCAAAAATACAACAATTCTTGAAGCATTTTATCCAACTTGAGCCGATTTAAAATCAATACTGTAAATTGTGGGCATTTCCTTCCTACCGATTTTTATGAAAAATCGCCATTCTGTGTATATATATAGTATCATTGATTATTTGCGATGTATAGATTTCGGTATTCATCAGTCTATAGATAAGGCTAAATGATATGATAGACTACAAGAGGTACAGAACTCGGCATCTACTATTTTTGCATAAGTTGTTTCTTGATGGTTCTTGCAAATAAATTAAATGGAAAACTGTTTATAATGTTGTGATGTTGGGGATTCCTGTAGTCCTGCACGGGGCCCTCGAGGCTAAAAGGCCTCACAAAGACGAATTGTTTTTTACCTGCCGAGCAATGTAACTGTGAAAATCTGTTAAAAAGTTGTTAGAAGAAAACTTTAATTTACCGGAATATAAACATAACAAAAAATACAACTTTGAACCAAAAAATGACAAGACCTTTATTGAACATCCATTTCTGCAAACCATCATTTGTCTTGTCAAAGTGAAAATAAAATTTCTTGAAACTGAAGATAAAATAGATTGCTTTCGTTTACACATATCCATTGTTTGACATGTTTTATTTGTGGTAGCATCGTTTTTAAAAACTTGATGACAAAGATTAATGTGTTTGTACAAAGCTGAGAAGAACAGAAGTACAATTTTTTTTCGATAAATCAGTTTGACACATGCTTTTGTGTCACAAAGAAATTGAATGGCTAGACTAACGAATCATTGGGTTATTTAAGAAATAAAAGAACAAATAAACATACAATAAAACCAATCAGCCAATCAGAAGTCCATTCAATCAATCAACCAATCAACGGTCTATTCAATTAACCAATCAATAGTCTCTCCATTCAGTCAATCAACAGCCTATTTAATCTACCAATCGATCTATCATTGCATAGATGCAATATTTAGCCTTCTGCTTTATAGATTGAATGAATTTTTTAAAGATATATTTAGGAACCTGTATATTTTTTTACATACATTTTTTAAAATTGGTCACACTGACACAGGTGTATTTGTAACAGTTAATGAGCCGTATCAACAGATGCATGTAAAAAAATCCAAGAAATAATATATTGATATCATTTTTTGTTTCCTATAAATATATGCACAAAGACACATCGATCTTTTGTCTAATCGGGTAGAACATGCATTACAAAGTAACATGAGAGTGAATCTGTCAAAATAATTTATTAAAAGCTATTGCATCCGATTTCGCCCGAGACGAAAGTGTAAATGCATGTACGTAAATATAATATATATTTTATGTATATTGAGCCGTGCAAGTATCGTTCGGATATACTCTAATACACTACGCTCATATCCTCGGACACGATCGTCGCCATTATGACCGACATCTTTTCAAATAAAGATCGTTAGTGATCGTTGCGTTTATCGCCATTATCATATGTTAGGGTTCAGAAAATGTTGTACTCGTTAACTATATTCAAGTATTCTGAATCCAAATGAAGCTCGCTGTGTTTATGTAATCGTGTAGAGATAATGCCTACACAGGTATATGGATCTCCGGTGGATTTTGATGCATATTCATACATCTACAGCGGCCTAGAGTAACCTAGTTGTTTCAACTGATACTGTAATAAACTACCGATAATGCAGTAACAACTGATACTGTAATAAAATTAACAGAAACAGTAATAACAACCCATACCGTAAAAGATTTTGCATGATACTCTAATAACTGTTCTAACAGATACTGTAATAACAACTTTTGACCGATAATGTAGTAATATTTTTTCTAACCGATACTTTAATAACTTTTAGCTGATATTGTAGTAATATTTATTCTAACAGTTACTGTAATAACTTTTGACAGGTAATGTAGCAGTAATATATTTTTAAATGAATATTAAGATTTCTATAGAAGCTCATTTGTTTCCATAAAAAGCTGACTCACATTAGACATGTTAATGTTTTGTAAACAATCACCATTTGATTGGTCGACAGATTAAGTGTTTCTCGACACTGTTGCAACAGTTTCTCAACACCATCAGGAATAAAACTCTGAAATTCTTCAGCTGGTGTTAGAAGCACGGTGTAAAATACCAGTAAATCAATCAATCAATCAAGCATACAATCGATCGATCGATCAAGCAAGCAAGCGAGCAAGCAAGCAATTAATCAATCAATTAACCAATAAATAAATCAATCAATCAAGCAAGCAAGCAATTTATCAATCAATCAAGCCATCAATTTATGTTAGCCTTCTCGTCTTATAAACCTTATTTATCAGCTGGAAATAAACCTATCTATCGAACGAACATTCTCTTGTGTGTCTGATCTTATTGTTTTATCCGTGGGAGTGGGGCGGGGTTACGTCACCATTTTGGTGGGTTAACATAACAAACATAAGTGCTGTAACCTTAGTTTTGGGTAAATTATAACTGCGCAAAAACCTATCAGCCATTCTGCTATATCGAATAATTTAAAGTGACAAATCATCTTATTTCTAGAAATACTCTGTGATTCAATTTTCTAAATAGATATTTATCTGTGATATATTTTCTAAAATAAAGCTGGTTTATTAAGAGAAGTTACAACTTTATATATGATGTCTGGTCCATTCAGTAAATGTTAATTTTACTTCAAAATCTAGTTGATTTAGTTCCGCTGAACTTGATGATGGCAATTTGACCTACATGTGTTACAAAAAGCAAATTAGCCTTCCTTCGCTTTGTTACAAGCCGCCCATTTCGTGACTAAGGATTTTCGTTCAGACTGGAATTGTACCAGATGCTTTTGTTGTCTTTGTAAGTCTTTGCACGTCTCGCTTTTGTATGTAGACTAGTGGCTTATTTGTGGAAGCGGCATATAAGTATAAAATACTTAGAAGATACACCGACCCAGGCCTGTTTGTTAAAACGAGTTCTCCTGTGTATAAAGTTAAGTTAAGGTCTGTCGATGGATTTGTATTTGTATAGGAGATTTGGCTATCCCTTACAAACACATATTTATTTAGTTAGGACGTCTCACTTAAATAAAGATGGCGCATATTTATACTGTTTGTTATAACTATTATTTTTTCTGGCTGTTTTCATTCTCTTCCCGTAACCAATTGTTGATCTGCAGGATAGCAAATCTTCTATATTGACTGCTACATGTTTTTCAATACGCATGTCCTTGCTTACCTCGGCGTCCAATCGGTAGCTTTCGTAAACAAGGCGTGAAATGGATGTTTTTTTTAAAATGAATCACCTGTTTCACATTCGACTAAAACCGCCGCAGTCTTAACGCCGATCCATGACTTGCATTTAGACCGATTGGTTATAAACCAGTGTATTATTTATTACACAAACCGATCTTAGCCTAAGTTGAACTCAATCACCATGACGACACACTACCTCCAGCACTGGTCACCATGGCGATTTAGATGAACTTAGGCTTAGGTCGATTTGTGGATTGACCTGGGACTTTTTGAATGTAGTGATAATGGGTAAATGACAAATTACAGCTGTATAAGTACACCAGGACTGTGCTTCGGTGTCCTTCAGCTGTAGATCAATCCAATTGCTTTTTTAAAGAAAGAAAAATAATTGTATTTATTCTTACACAAAAAAATCATTTTATGTTCACCAACATCACATAATTTAAAATTTGTAAGCAGCAAGATTGTTTCGTAACTGTGGCTAAATGTAGAGCTCCGTGTCGTGTCTTCCTGGTAAGACAACGATGTCACGGGTTTATCTAAAAGCTGCAGTCTGCGTTGAAAAGCTAGATGGTAAAAAAATGCTTGTTTCTCTGAGCCGTCTCTGTTGTTGTTGTAGAACTGTTTCCCCGATAAGTGACCTCGGAAGAGAATCGTGACACTATTAATGTCAATTGATTCCAAATTAAACAGAATCCACCTGTGTTTTTACGGTTAAAATGGAAAGATTTGTTCATATTTCTTAATTATGTAAAATATTTCCATAAGGTTTCAAATAATATTTGTATTGCGTTTTAAACACCGTGAAAATGTTTTAACTTTTGAATTGATGCGTTTGTTAATTTTTTGTGGACATTTTACGTAAATTATTTTGTGGCATAATACTTGTTTTATGTAATAAGTTTTGAATAAAGCATTTGAATAATTTTTTAAAATCAGTATTAAAACCTACCAGTAGCCTGTTCAGAAACCATATAACGAGAAACCAAAACATTTTTGGGGCACTTGAACAACAAACCGCTTAAACATTATATGTACCATTTCAATGAATATTTAGCCAGGTTTTCACTGTGAAATGAACAATCCGTAGTCATCTAAGTTAAATACCCTTGAGCTCGACGTTAAATGCCAATCAAACAAACGAACAAGTCTGTATAGGAAAGTTTTCTTCTAGCATGGCTAAGTTGGGTGTATATTGAATATCTTGTGGATAAATGTTAATACTTTATTAAATCCATCTCACCTTCCATTTACCTTCTGATTGTGACTTCACCGGAGTTATTGATCCGGCTGTTTGAGCTATTGGTATAGATACCCCGGCAAGATCGGACTTTCGTGATTTCGGCCGAACCGCCGTTAAATGAGTAGATTAATTGGAAGTGAACTGGAACTGGAAGTGAATAACATAGGATCTCGACAACCTTCCAAGATTAGGTTTAATTGCTTGTTTGATTGGGAAAATAGTGGAAAACCGAGACGGAACCGCGAATAACCCATCCTGAAGTGGCTACAGTCACTTCGCCTGATTTGCTCATATACCACTTCATAAGTCCGCGAGCTATCCAAGAGTTTCAGAACATTTGTTATATATATTGTCGGATTTAAACGAGTTGGCGTTTACTTGATTGATTCATTGTTTTTGGTATCCATACTTGTCATTTTTTTACTCTTGCGACAACACAACCGTTTGTCACGGTGAAGGAAATCTCCTTCGATTATGCTTGTAACGAAAATCTTCAAGATACAAGACTATCACAGGATGAGAGATAATGTGCCGTCAGACAAAGTGCGCAAAGGCAATCAGCGATATATAGCTCCAAGGGCAACAGAACAGGACCACATAACGGTCCATCCAATATTGGAATTGACTGACCAATAACTTAATTTAAATGTAGTACGGACGATCATTTTTAATATGTGAGGCATAGATAAGCCGATGGTGGGTCTTCCTTTGTTGTTTCGTTATTCCTATCCTGTCGTTTGTCCTTGGAGATTTTTCTATATATGGATGAAAATTTCAGTCTACAATGTTAAATCCGGTATGAACATTTTTGTTAACCTTGTCATATATACGTACAACCCCGTCCCTTGGCTTTTCAGTTTTAAGATCAGTGAAATCCGCTGATTCAAATATCTCTTCCGAAAATAAAACGTCATATGTTTGCTTTCCAAGGTCATATTGCCTTTTGGAGTAAATCTGAGCCGGGTTCGATGGGCTTCTAAGATGTTCCTTAGGAACACGTCATTTTCGAAGCTAATGTTTAAAAATTTTAATAAGCTTTCAATTTTAAAGCTTAAAATGTTATCTTGTGCTTTTCTCGCGGTTTTGGACACGACCCAACCTAGGTCGAAGTTTTATGTCTGGTTTAACACTAACCGTTTTGGCGTTTTGCCTTGTCGGGAGGAAAGTCACTTCCTTACAAAGAACAGGCTATACGGGTTTACATTGGGTGTATCGGGGATGAGGAAAAAAGCATCGGTAAACGAAAACGGAACGGATTAAAACGTGTGGATATTGAATGCGCTTTAGTGTAAATCCAGGTCTTTGTAACTTAGCTCAACAATATAATAGAGTTATTATGCTTGCAGCGGTGGAGCACATTGCTGGATTAGCAACAGAAGTTTAGTGTTTAGCCAGTCATAAACCGCAAACACCCTCAACACAAGAGCCAAACGCCATCTTATAAATATGATATCATCATTGATCAAGGCGCATCCTCTGCACACACTTCCAAGGTCATTTGTGCAGGGAGTGTGGGGCAGGCAAACTTTTCTTTCTCTTCATTTTTAAATATATCTGTCAAAAGTTATCAACATAAATCCCCAGAATCTGACTTTTGAAATCACTCAAACAAAGGCACAATTGTCGAGATTATCTTAACGAATATACTGCTGCTTTGATTTATGAGTGTCCGTGTATTTTTGTGTCACTGCTTAACCTAGATAGAAATAAAATTCGGGATGATCTACCATGAGCATCTCCATCTCAATCTAGAAAGTGCTGATCCAGTTATACGTTTTGGTCTTTATCTTCGCTTAAACGTGTTGAGGAATTATCTATAAATAATCAAATGATTCGTCGTAATGACAGGCATTCATAAAAAATACGCTGTCTGTAAGAAGTTAGTCTGCTCAGATATATTAACAACACCATTCCTTTAAGGATTAAAAAGAAATCGGAAAAATAATCCTACACTAAATTACGTTACGACCTTCTTGAATAGGAATTATCTGAAAACAGTAATTGTAATAGAAATAAGGTCCAAAAAGAATAGCTTCTTCGAAAGTACCATTTAGCTGTAATTAGTCCTAGGCCGACCTCATTTTTTTATTTTACTGTAATCTACCGAATATCAACGACGATATTTCGGTTTAAGAAAGATACCTACGGAACACAAAGTATGTTTCACGTATATGCATAATACCTTGTCTAGCAAATGAGGAAAATCAATTTTCCAATTGAGCAAAACTTATGCAGTATTTTATAGTTGTGTTTGTGCCTCTTTTATTGGTCCATTACCGTAAGTTTTAGAGATAAGCACGTTTTTAAAACCAATGAAAGAATCTTAAATATCGGTTTTGGAATCGAAAATAACAATAATTTGTTTGTCCTCAAAATCGTGACCGCTCTCTTTAAAAAAATGTTTCTGGAACCACTGGATTCTTCATTTTATTGCTTCTCGTCACAGCGTAGCTGAAACACCACTGAATGTGGCGTTAAACACCAATCAATCAACCATTTTTTTGCCCTGGTGGAACGTATTTGCATTAACGGTAGTTAGTACCGCGTGTATCTCATTTTTCTCTTTACCAAAGAAAAGCTTTCTCCTAATGTCACTACATAGAGCCATTACCTTTTCCAAGGAGCTCTCAAACAAGCAGTACGAGTTAAACATCAATAAAACAAACTCAAACAAGCATTATTCCTGAGAGTGAAAGGTACTCCCAAGATAGAGTGCAGGTGAATAAAAGTATAGATCACTACAAGTAGACCATCTGACTAATTGACGTGGTCGTTATTTAGTACTGGAGGAAAATAGTTTTCCAATAAAACAAAACACATTTCACACTGTATGGTTTCGTTGATGTGGCTTTTTGAGTGTTGGAGAACTTCACCTTCAACTAAGTGAAATATCATTGAGCATGGTCTTAAACACCAACCGATCATATTAACAGTTTTATCAAAAGTATTACCCTTTTGTGGGTGGTTTAAAAAAAGGTGCCGACGGATTGGCCGACAGACAACATTCTATTTTTCTACGATTTCTATGGCATACTTGGAAAATTCTCAAGGCATTTTATTTGTTTGGAATAAAGTTTTGAAAACCTATATAAATTTGAACCTTTGTACAGAGTATAATGCTTCTATCTTCCTTGGTTCGAAAATGGGTGGGTGTAATTTCAAAACTATTATTTTGAGAACCTTCTCATTTTGTGTTGAAAGGCAGGTTGATCTGACAAGAGTGTGTTCGACGTTTCACTTTTGTTAGGAAACCTGCACTCAAATGTAAATGTTTACAGTATATGTTCAACTGGCGATCTTATACATTACAACAAATGGATTTGATATTTAAATGACGAGAAACTATTCATTTCCTAACACATAAGTGTGCATTTATTCACAAACAATCCAGGATTTAAGACGATTCTAAGCAAATATGAGGACAAAAGGTGGCACAGGTGGATTCATGGTTTCTACTGCAGCATTAAAAACTGCACCAGCAGAGATTGAAGGGAGCTTTCTGTTGCCCTTGTTTCCTTGCACCATTTCCTTGTGCTTGTCATGACTTCTCAGTGTTTGTTGTGAGTGAGTTTTGATTGTAGCGCCCTTATAGTGGTAGCGGCTTCCCTTGTCGAGTTTCGCCTGTCGACCATCATGTATATGAGCGGCAATCGCGGGGTGGTTTTTAAGAGGTTCCTCCCGGTTTTCCACCTTAATAAGGCTAGGTGCAGTGTGAAGTGGACAATCCATCGTCATACATGTGAAATACCTATGAGTACGACGTTAAACCCCAATCAAACAAACAAACCCATTTAAGCTTGGTATCCGTTATTAAGCCTTTAGCGTAAAACCTCATTCAAAGAAACAAAAAAATTGGAGGGAGCTTCATGTTGCCCTGGTGCTCTCAGAGCTAAAGGCGAACAGATCTGTTTGTGGCGTCTGTATTGCTTCTTGTTGTTGTTGTCCTGTATTTTTCTGGTCCTGTCTTTCTTTGTTGCCAGTGGTGTCGTCATCCATTGGGCTGGCACGTCGTCATATAAGGGAAATACCCTTGAGTACGACGTTAAACCCCAATCAAAGATACAATCAAACAATGAAATCCAATATACATAATTATATACACTTTAACATACGGAGAACTCCTGGCATATGTCAATGTATTGATTGATTGATTGATTCAGAGGTGCTAATGCCTTGCTGACGTGTGGGTCACATGAGGGCAGAGGACTTCCAAAGGGTAAACAACAACAGAACCAAACAGTAACCGCTACATATAAATACTGTGTTGAAAAATTGCTGACCGATTTGTTCGTTACTGACAGTTCTAATATGCTAACCTTAGATCGATGTGCTCGTTGACTGACAGTTCTAAAATGCTGTCCTTTGTCAGATCACAGCTTTTGATGTGCTAGTTTTCTGACAGTTCTTACTATCTGACTTTAGATCGATGTGTTCGTTGACTGACAGTTCTAAAATGGTGTCCTTTGCCAGACCACAGCTTTTGATGTGCTGGTTCTGGACAGTTCTAGCATACTGGCTTTAGATCGACGTCTTTGTTGACTGACAGATCTCAAATGCTGTCCTTTGCCAGAGTACAGCTTTTTATAGAACATACTTGTATAGATATTAAAATTCAGACTTTTATACATAAAGAAAGTTAAATCCAACCAGACACAAAACACCTCCCAATATCTTCACACATGTCATTTTGAGTAGAAGTTTAACTAAATTACAGATGTAACGAACTTTTGAATTTAAAGTTTACTGTCATTAAGTGTCTTTTGTATACAAGCGGTACTTCGTCTGTGGTTATGTTAAGATATAATTTAACTTTAATAAACCTATTGTTGGTTTCTCACGCAGTTGACACTTTGAAGTGACATTTGAAAGAGTCGCTGAGATTGCAACCACATAACGTTTTATATGGTTTAACCAAGAAGTCAGACTTGTTTAAATTCACGAGTATTTAAATCCACTTAAATTTAACTCACAAGTTAAGACTTTGTTAAACCCCGACATAATAATCAAGGTGCCTGTATAGGGGTATATATGTACGTTCGATATTTCTAAGGATTATTCACATTGACGCAAGGTTGTCGGTTACTTAAACCCAATTTAAATCTAATGTTCTAGATAAACAACCTATAGTGCAAGTTTTTTATAGACCTTATTCTCGAGTTCTTATTGTCAACCCACATACCTCTCGAGAGACAGATCATTGATTTATAAAAATAAAAATCACTCTCGTAGAGGGATGTAGATTTAATAAAACCGATGAATTATCTCATGTTCTAGATAATCTCCCAGATAGAAATCTTTCTATAGATCATATTCTCGAGTTGTTATGGGTAACCTCGTCATAGGGGGCCCGCCGCCGTGGCTTAGTGGTAGCGATTGCCCTCCTAAACTGAACCTGCTTCGATTTACCGTTCACCGGATGAGTCCACCTGTCGACCATCAGGTATATGAGGAAGTCACATGTTGTGGCTCCGGCAATCGCGGGGTCGGTTTTTATGTGGTTTGCTCCCGGTTTCCCAACGTAATAAGGCTGTGAAGGACCTTCCTATTGTCCTGGTGCTTTCAGAAATAAGAGGCTACACGAAGCATATCTGTTTGTGATGTCCGTATTTGTCCTGTCTTGTCTTTACAAGATTGTTACCAGTGGTGTCGATGGTGTCTTCTTTCATCCATTAGGCTGACACGCCGTCATGTGAGTGAGTTTAAAGTACGGCGTTAAACACCAATCTAACAAATCAATAAACTGACAAAAACATAATCAAACCAGCACGAATGTATTAAAAAAGTGTCAGTATTTGTCCTGGGCATTTAATACAATAACAACAGGAGTATTACACATAAACATTGTCTGTATATATATAGCATGGCTTATTGCATATTTAGTGACAGTATAACTAGTTTCCCGTATATTCCACAGTCAATAATCTCAGGTTTCCGGTATATCCAGGGACAGTAAATTAGGTTTCCGGTATACCCAAGGACAGTATAATAAGATTCCGGTATATTACAGTCCATAAACTCAGGTTTCCGGTATATCCAAGGACAGTATAATCAGATTCCGGTATATTCCAGTCCATAAACTCAGGTTTCCGGTATATCCAAGGACAGTATAATCAGATTTTGGTATATTCCAGTCGATAAACTTAGGTTTCCGGTTTAACCAAAGACAGTTTAACCAGGTTTCGGTTTATTCAATAGTCAATAAAATCAGGTTTCCGGTATATCCAGGAACAGTATAATAAAGTTATCCGTATATTCCAGAGTCAATAAACTACGGTTTCCGGTATATTCAGGGCCAGTATAATCAGGTAGCCGGTATACTCTGAGGTTGATTATATCTGGTCTCCGGTATATCCAGATGCAATATAATCATTTTCCCGGTATACACTGAGGATGATTAGCTAAGGTCTCCGGTATATCCAGATGCAATATAATCATTTTCCCGGTATACTCTGTGGACGATTAGCTAAGGTCTCTGGTATATCCAGGCGCAGTATACTAAGGTTCCAGACATTTTCTTCGACCAATAAACTCAGGTTTCTGTTATATCCATTGTTGACTAGTCAGGTTCCCGGTTTATTCTGTGGCCAATAAACTAAGGTTTTCGGCTTATGCAAGCACAGTATACTCAGGTTTCCAGTATTTTCTGCGGCCAATAAATTTTTGGTATATTCATTGTCCCTTGGCTAGTAAACTGATAAAATGTCAGGGGTCAATAAAAAAACAGGTTTCCGGTATATTAAGAGGTCAACAAAAACATTTTTCCGGTATATTCAGGGTCAGTAAATACAACAATTTATAGTATAACTATATGAACCTCGTGTCATAAATAAAAAGTTTATTTTTTTACTTTTTTGAGATTATTATTTAAAACGTGATGAAAACAACTGTAAAAATGTTGCATTTTCTTCGTTGTTGCAGATGGATATCGCCAAGCTGTCGGGTGCTTTTCGAATGTGTATAACAACTTTTTGGAACTCTCCTGCGCTACTGGAGAGGTGATCTCCGTGAAATGGGTGATTTTCGGCACTCGTCCCAATGATGGCTGCCCATGGGATGGGAGTCTCACTGCGCAGCAAGCTCACTGCTGTGATCCGCAGTGTGGAGACTGTGTGGTGGAAAATGAGCGGGACTCCGAAAATGTCTTTGACTGTAATGGGAAGAAGAAGTGTTCTGTCTGGACAAAAGCCACCTGGGTGGAAGGATGTCTTCCCATGAAAAGTACCACTTATATGGTGGTACTTTACAAGTGCAATAACTCTAATAGTAAGTATATACTTAGTGGAAAAACAAATTTTATTCCAACTTTATTGTAACTATTTTGAGGTTATTTTTTTTTATACAGGAAAACATATTACAAGTATGGACATAATGCAGAGCGTCAAATTTTCAACGGAGCATAACATTACCCATTGTATGGTTGAGGTAGTGTTATTTACTGTTGGATACAATCTTTGATGACGAAATGACTTAAAATCCACCATGGCTAACTGAATATTGGGGCAAAATGATATAAAAATGCCTAAAACTTACCAGTTTACTTGACCAGGAGAACGAAAAACGGTGCCAACACCCACCGAACTTTGTCCAATACATGTTAACCTAGCATCGCAAAGTTCATACCAGTTACGGAATTCTAAACGATTCAAGAGACAAATTCAAAGTCGCTTAACCTCAATGAAATCTCCTTTTTAGCCCACAGTCATTCTGACTGTGGGCTATTCTCATCACTCTCCGTGGTCCGTCCGTCCGTCTGTCCGTCCG
>JARFOD010116186.1:0-14966 GCA_031763545.1 Mopalia muscosa | reverse complement strand
AGCAATTGATTTAGGCAAGAATATCAATTTCGGGAAAAAGTGAGTTAGGCAATTATGTTAGCAGTGTGACGATATGACTCTCAGTCTGCCCAGAAGGGTGAACTAACATCAGTACGTTCCAGATCTAATAATGACTTAAACACTCTTGTGGCATAACTCTACATTCGATTCAAAATGTATATGGCCAAGTTTGTTATCGGATGACCGTAATGCTTTCTTGTTGTTAATCGATTCAAATAACTCATTACTTTTTGTATTTCTTTCCTGTCAAAGGGTCGACCACCACTTCGTAAACTGTTCCATCTTTTCCCACTATTTTTGCTCCGGCTTTAGCTGCAAGTAAATATAAAGTCATTTGTAACCAAAAAAAAGCATTCAATAGAAGTACAGACATTCGCGAGTGCAGGGGCTCGTTTCGCTTAGCCATCTTAGCTTACGTTGAATGTAATTGTCATGGCAACAGTTTGTGTCGTCATGGTTATCACGTTTGATGATAGCTGAGATCACTTCGTGAAACGTGCCCCGGTCACCATGTAAAACGGTTTTAATCTCTGTCAACATTTCCAAGTTTCACTTCTCCAAGTATCTTCTTAACTTCTTTCAGTGGCATTTAGATGTCGGAAATCATAAATAAATAAGAAACCTTTTTTAAACCATGGAACGAATTATGCACTGAATTATCATTTCTAATATAGGCCAACAATGCGATGTTAACTGCATACAATTAAACAATGATTTTGTTTTCAATTTTGCACTATATACATAAGCAGAGCACTCTTGCTACTTAGTAATTCGGTTCAAATAATAATTCGCCAACAGACATCAAGTGTTTCGAAATGACGTCATTGGTCTAAAGGGTCACGTCGTAGAATTTCGAGGCTAACATTGGATGATAACAGAACTTTAAGAGAGTGTAATGATATCCAATTCTCGAAAGCGAATTGCTGACTGTCAAAATTAATACTCAACACGCTTGGCCCGGTACACTGCATTATACGATGGTACCAGGGCATCACTCAAAGACATGGTCTCTCTTAAAAAAACCATGTCTTCACACTGGCTCGCGAAGATGTACCAGGCCAGCCAGGCGTTGTTTTTAACAAATTGTTTCACGTAAGTGTGATAGCATATAGGCTTTCTGTTTTGATTTTGTACTTAATCTCAAATCACTCATAAATAAGGCGGCTTTCAAGCCAAATGGGCGAAGGAAATCACCTTTTTGTTCAAAGGGCAAACATTTGCTCGATCTGTCCGATGCCGATAATTGAATGTATGCCAATTAACGATGACTTTTGTGATAAAAAGAGCATTCTCGGTTTACCTTTTTTAAACACTTCATCTTCATCATCGGATGCCTCGTACACCGTGGAAGCTTTTTCCCAGTCCTCGATTGCTTCTCCTTTTCCGAGTTTGATGAACTTTTTCAGGAATTCCGGATCTCCGCCGCTTTCCTGGAAGGCTTTATACTCTTCCTCCGTTAGCAAAATAGTCTTTTCTATCAGACGACCGCTTTTCGTTCGTATCACGGTCTTAATGACTTTCATTGGATTGGTTGAGGATTTTTCCCAAGATTCAATATTGTCTCCAGTGGCCATGTATTTACCCAAAATGGCCTCCGCGTTCGCACCCCCTTTTGTCAAGGCTTCATAGTCTTCTTTTGAAACCATGATTGTCTTTTCGATAATTCGCCCACTTTTTGTCCGGATTTTCATTTTTATGGATTTCATCGGCTCAGCGCTTTGCCAAGATTCGATTTTGTCCCCCTCACCCAATGGCATGTACTTTTTCAAAATTTCGGCTGGATCTTTACCGTCTTTCATCATCGCGTCATAATCCTCTTTTGAAACCATAATGACCTTTATTAAAAACATAACAAATAAAATAATTAAGAAACTATTTCGCGAGAACATCGACCATTAATGACCTAATTGGAGACCTGATGGGAGTCTTTCACAAAATGCCGTATGACAAAAAAATATCCTTCGAGAAAATTTCGTCAAGTTAAACTATAGACGTACGACATTTTGTTAAAGTGGCTCCGGAAACCGGTTAGTATAAAATATGAAAATGGGACGTTCATCCTTAAAAAGAATATCCAACAAATAAGAGATATTCCATGTGTCTGAAAAATTTACGGGAATTAGCTTTATAGAAGAGCGAAGGAGGCTCTAAAATTATACAACATTAGTAGTTTTTCTTGTATATACCCTACAGACAATTGAATACAATTTTTAAAAAAATAATTTCTAAATAGTTTAATATATATATATATTTTGTTATTAAAACACTTTTTGTTGAATCTGATACAATAGTAAAAAATATATCCAGCCCACCTTTTCTACGAGGCGACCGCTTTTAGTCCTGATGTATGTTTTAATAGTTTTCATCTCGGCTTCCCCCCAGCCTTCAACAGTCTCGCCGTCCTCGGTTTTGATGTATTTCTTCAAAAGCTCTTTAGCGTCGATTTTGCCTTCTTTCATTGCTTGGTACTCATCTTTACTGACATAAACAAGTTTTTCTATTAACCTGCCACTTTTTGTTCGTACGTAAGTTTTAACGGCTTTCACTTCGTCTTTGTCCCACGAATCCAAATTGTTAACGTCATCTTTGGATAAATATTTGGCCAAAATATCTTTCTGGTTTTTACCCGATTTAAATGCTTCATAATCTTCTTCGTCCAGGTAAATTATACGCTCTACCAGCCGACCACTCTTTGTTCTGATGTATGTCCTAATAGCTCGAACTTCTGAAAATACATCCACAGAATTAATGATATCATTCGGTCTCTAAAAATTTTCAAAAATTATCAATAGACAACCATTTTTTGACCTTTTTTGAGTTTTTAAAGTATAGGTCACATCATTACATAGCGAACACCATTTTGTTCCATTTGTTGACAGTTCTACACACACCGTGGTAAAGTTAACAATGTACATAGACAGTAATAAATCTAGCGTGTCCGTGCTTTATGTAAAGTGAAAATTGCCGTCTCTATTGAATTCAGGACTCATTGTGCCATGAGCCTCAGTAGCTCAGTCGGTGTTTGGACTGTAACCTAAAGGTCCCGGTTCGAATCCGTTTGAGACAAGCATCTCAACATCATTTACTAGTTTTCAATATATACAGTAATCATTTGCAAGTCATTTGATCATTTTTCTTACTGGACTATAACATTATTGAACTCTAATTTGAACTGTTAATTGACAGAAGTGATTCTCAATCAGAATTAAAGGCTTTAATATTCCCATCATTTTTCACATAAATGTACCTCTGTACCTCCATCATATAACTCAATTCATACAGAAAAGAAGTGAAATCACAACAAAACTGTCAATAAATAAACAAGATCATCTATTCAAAAAAATAATTTATTTAAGACAAAGAGCCTTATTATAGCGAGCCGATGAAATATAATAGAATGTTGCTCTGAAATGAATTACAAAATCTGAGAAAAGCTTACTTGTTTCTTTGATGGCGTCTAGTCGCTGCTGTCGAATCAGTTCTTGTTGTCTCTGATAAAAGATAAATTGTGTTAAATACTTATAAGAAATTTAATGTCAGGCTATTTCTAACAAAATGAAGAATTAACAATCTGTTATTTTGAATATCATGGATTAATTCGGTCACCCATTATTCTCACATCCACTGATCTTTCGCCTAATAATATGTTGTTCATCTTCTCACCTCCGCCCAACTAACCATAGTCATGCAAATCCGGCCATCTTTCAAATAGCCATGTATCCATTATCGTTTCAATCGCTCGTGTAGGTATTTATCTGTCCTTCATTCTTATTTCATCCATCTCTCGTGCATAATATTAACTATTTAACCATAAACCGTTCACCCAGCTATCCTTCCTGTTTATATCGTTCATATTTTATTGTTCATCTTTCCGCGGCCATCTTTTTATTGCTCATCTTTGCATCAGTTTAATTTTTATTGTTAATCTTTCTATGGTCCGTCTGTTTAGTATTCATATTTCTATCTTTCATGATGGTATTTTGTTAATCTATCATTTATTAATCACCGACTATAGACCCACAGTTTATAATTAAACCGTTCATTCATTCATTTATTCATACATTCATCCATCCATTTAATCGTCCATTCGTCCATGTATCCATTCACCCATCTATCTAACCAATCTCTCGTTCATTACCTGTAGTTCGAGTTCTTCCAGCAGACACTTCACGAACCAATAGCTGTGCCGGTATCCGCCTCCAACGCGAATATATTTGTGCTGAAAGAAATTAAGTCGACATACACCAAGTTCAATTTTGTGTATAAAGGTTTAAATGTTGCGGAAAGTTCTGTCAGATTGACAAATTATAAAAGTCAATATACATAATATATATGTTATATTTGTAGGAAAATTTGTTTCCAGTCAATAAAAAAAGACCGCAGTGTTTTTTTGTTTTCGAATTCTGGGTATTGTTCAACAAAGCGATCTAAGTTAAAGTTGATATTAATTACCATGACAACACAACACCTTCAGTACTGGTCGCCAGTATTGAAAATCTTGTTTGTTACATATTGATCGAAACCTTATATACCATGTAAATAACCATTTCCTTCTATCGGTATGTCTGTAGGTTTCCCATAATAACCTGAGGTAAAAATCCGTTCAGAAACTTGTCTCGGGGAGCTTATTTAGAACATGAGATCATACATGGATTTTAACTAATCTAACTAAGATTCTAACTAATATGTATGTATGTATGTATGTATGTATGTATGTATGTGAATCCTATTGTTAAATATTGATTAAAATGTTATTTTATTTCCCTACTTTCGACAATGTGGAGATTTTTCTTATTTTATGTTGAAGATGATATAGTATATGAAATTGACTTATTTGTCACAAATCGTAATTGTTTATTTTACCAACTTACCGCTTCGCATCGTCTGTGTGGCACTTTCAGCATACATTTTAGACAATCTTCGGGGTCCGACTGTAAAAAGAGTATTTTTTTGGTTTTAAAAAATAATGTAAAGAGTTCAGACAACAATTAGCACATAACGCGCAAGCTGGAAGAAAAAATGGCAAATGGAAAAGTCACTATTTAAACGGCTATTTGAATACGATGAAAACGTTTCGAATCTACAGACTTGTCAATTGTTGTTGGTGCAGGGATTTTAATGAGTGTATATTGGACATAACGTCCTATAAATCCGTCCCCGTATTTTACCATTCAAATATCTGACAAGTAATGTATTCTTCCAGTTGTCGAGACGTCGACTCTTTGAAACTGAAGAGACATTTTTTACTCCACTAAACAAAATCGTAAACTTCATACAGTTTGTCAGTTTATGTTACGTGTAGTGGACACCGCTTCACAGATCGTTTCCACCCTTGTAGGCTAATGCCTACGAACTGAAGGATTCGTGTGACGCATTTCTTTTCATGCCGTCACTTAATCTTAAATCATGCAGTTTGCCACAAGGTTTCCATGAAATCTCCGGTCAATATCGAGCGAGCCCGTATTTCTGTGGGTAAACTATTTCCGAATGTGGGCCACATTTTGAGAAACTCGAATCCAGAGAGTTGTTGCAGACAACTTGAGTGTGCAGATTAACCAACAGTATGCATGTGATCTCCATACCTTCAGTAGAAATGGCGAGCTGGCGGCAAGACGGGAACCCAAATCCGTTCCCCGACGATATTTCGCAGAGAAACGGGCCCTGGCATCGTGCAAAGACCCATGTCGCCGCTGAAACAAAAATTAATAATTACATTTCTTAAATATGAAAATAAAAATTAACAAGCAGAGGGAGACCTTTGGTTAAATATCGGTTAGTCAAGAAGAACGCGTGTATTACGACAAATGTCACTCAAGGAAACTTGTCAATGTTAATACAATTGAGTGATACTTCTTGTATGTAATACACACGCTCGAGTTGGATAAACAAGGACAGAAGGCGACGAGCGAAAATTATTTACCGGCAATTTGAGTGAAAGTTGCAAGCCAATGTCGCTGTGAATATTTAGGACAAACGAGACTGAAATGTATTCCTGAATTTTTTCAAATTTCAATGAAATGGCAGATGAATTGTGAAATTGGCGAAACAACGTTGAGTATAGGGTTAGGATTAACATTAACCATGTACTATATGGGCAAATAAAAATGGTGTTCACAGTCAATCTTGAGCATTAGGATGGTCAGAAAAAATGCTACTCAATGTATAATTCTACTTTCACTGGGCATTGCAACCCCCTTTCTTTTCTGGGTAGCGCTACCATTTTTAAGAAGTGCAAGCGTTCTTTAGGGATGGAAGGGGGGTGGGGGGTAACTAGTTCCTTGTCCATTTGTGGTGTATTTTTATTGTCTCCTGTGATTGTCCAGTATTTGTCCTTTCATCTTTATTTGTTGCCACTGCTCTGACGTTAAGGTGTGTGCCGTCACTCATCGGACTGGCACGTCGCAATGTGGGTGAAATAACCTTGAGTACTAGGTTAAACCCCAATCATATTAATTGTAGTTGATTGACACATACCTGTATAGAGCCTCCTTTTGTATTGTGCAATGAAGGTAGTTTAGAAGGTTGTGGCCTGCGGATGTAACCCGCCTTTGAAGGGCTCAGAAATACATGGTGATCTGGAACGGAATATAAGAGATAAACAAAATTAATGTTAAATGTCTTGATCGGGGGCAGCAAAAGAACTGGAGAAAAGCGAAACAAGTGAATATCGGGTGAGAAATCTCGTACACCACAAGTTCATATTACATTTGATTTAAAACGCCACCGTGTTACCTCCATGACTCGCGCATACAGCTCATTTTGAATGTAGTGATATTCGCTAAAATGGCGTAAAGTGTGCAATTTAGCCTGGTAAATTACAGCTGTATAACCACACCGGGACTATGTTATGATGACATTCAACTGCAGATCAATGCCATTCATTTTTCAAAGATACTTACAAATTTAATCATTTTTAATACAATTTTTTCCCAATTTAGCATAACCCATATTACATATTTTAAAAAATTGTAAGCAGTCGGATATTTCGCAACTGTGGTTAACAGTAGTGCGCTGTCACGTGACTTCCTGGTAAGATAGTGATGACGTGGGTTTATTCCCAGTCCGCGTTGAAAAGCTACGTGGTACTTGATGGTTACCAAATGATGTTACAATTCACCGACCGTCCATGCAGCATTTGGTATTTCATGAAAACTATAGAGCCGGCACTATACAAGTTTATTATCGCGCAGTGAGTAAAAAAAAATGGTTTGTACATGTTAAGCTAAACAAGCTATGAACTAATTAAATCAACAAACGGAATAATACCTGTTGGCACAACCCTTTCATAAATTCACACTTTTGTTTGAAATCTCTTTTTGTAATGTTTAAGGGGGTTAAAATTTAGATAAATAGCTGTGTAAATAAATACGTTTATACAAAATTAATACCCCCAGCACAACCAATATAATTAATATATGTCACGTATATGATTCCTTTGATCACGTAACAATATAGGCTAGTTTTATTTTAGCGGGTATGGAATTACAATTTATAGCAATTGGACTTAATTCTTTTTTGTCCGATATGAAGACGATCACTGATCCGAGTCGACGCCTATTGATTGCTTCTGATCTGATTTCCGTCAACACACAATGCGACGTCAGTAGCCTAGGTAGTACTTGTTTTGTTTTTTTTAATATTTAAACAAAACACCCGATCTTTGCTGATTTCTTCGGGGAATGCGTGATTTATTGACCGATTTATTCGTTCAATTTATAGTGTTTGTTTATTTCCCGAGAAGTTGGAACTGTATGTTTATATCGGATTGGCACAAAGCGGTTACCCGCTTGGATAGCCTATACCTAGCGTACCCAACTCGAACCACCAGCGTAGTATACTTTTACAGCAAAACTTTATATAAAATATTAGTTGATGAATGAAATAGAACAACATAAAAACATAATGTTCACCCGAATCGTTGCATTCCAAAGCCCTTGAATGTATGCAGGCCCTACTTAGCACTTCCAAGTCTTTCCATCGTCGCCATTTTGATAACAGATTAACTGATAATCATAGTAAGCGGTGTGAGAAAGATCACACTTTTCATATGTTTTGTGTCCAGAATAAAATGTACCAATAAAAAATGTGGACCCCGCCTTCCCTCCCCTCAAAAAGGAACTTAAAAAACATAACAACAACAACAACAAAATAGACATACCTGTTAAAAACGACCCATATAATTGAGGTAAAGATTAAGTTTATTAAATGAGGACGAAAAACTATCAATGTGATCTGACAAATCGACAAATTGTTTATGGTGTAAATAATTTCACACAACATGTATAGCGATTCGGCTTATTTCTCATGATTGGTCGCGTATAGATCAAAGGTCGCTACTGTTAGACTATTTAATATAACTCTAAAATATCATAATAGAAGGATCTGACTGAGCGCAGCATGTGGGTCGGGTTGTGCCTGGGAATGAATATTATCAAGATGTGTTAATTTTATGTTGTGGTTGGCTTGCATTTTTTTTCTTATCTGTCTCTGTGACTAACGTCTTGTACTCAAGAAAAACAAACGAAATGTAGGCCTCGAGGCAAGACGACTTGTTTGTGATGCTTTTTTATTGCGTCCTGCGGTTGTCCTGTATTTGCTGTGTCTTTGTTTATTGCCAGTGGTTTCCTTCACCTGTTGGGCAGACACGCACTCAAATAAGTTAAATAAAATAAAGGTCTTGCTGGACCCCTTGGTCGATTTTCAGAACATCCGTTGTTTTTAGTTTCTTATACAGAAGAATTAAAATCTGTATTATATATATATGTGTATATTCTTAGAAAGCTTAAATACTCATTACAAATATGGTAATGTGGTGAAAATCCAATGATTATTTCTAAAAAATATTGCAAAATGAGTAAAGGCAACAGAATAAATATACAGCATTTTCCATGGTTTATTTATCGAAGTGCAATAACGATAAGACTCAATAATTATAAGTTAGTTGACAGAGTAGAATAACCCTTGAACTATCCCAGTGGATTTCTTTGTCTATCCCACCTTGGAAAGTCTTATAAAAATGTTACACACAACTTTCAGAAAACATTTTTTTTTAAATCAAGAAAGAAGTTCCAAAAAACGAGGCACCGTTTACAAGATCACATTGTACTCTTTACAGTTGTACAAATTTGGAGTTTTTAAGATAAATAGTTTTCTAGAACTACGCCATGGAAAATGTAGTTTCAGAAATAGGCAATTGAAATTTTGTGGCCTGTGTACATCTATTTTCCATTGATAATGGGAAAATTATAATAAATTATAGGCTCCAATCTAACAGTTTGTAATTATAATCGCGAATTATTTTTTTCACCAACATATATTTTTAATAGCTAACTTTTAATCTAAGCGACAAAATAAAATTTGTTCAATTTAAATTCAAGGGGTACAGCAATACTTAAAGTTCGTCGTTAAACCCCAATCAAGCAAAGAAGCACCCAAACGGGCCTGTATATGTGTGCAATAATGTGATAAAATATTAGCAACAAAAATATACATGGAATACAAGCATCAGGAAACCTCACATAAACAGACGCCATCTTAATTATTTCATTTCCATGCACTACTTATAGGTCAGGTATTACGAAATATTTATTTGAAAATATGAGGCTTACCAGAACGACCCTGTACTAAATCTCGTCATATCCGTCTTTTAAAAAACATATTCTGTCAAGACACCTATTGTGTCATAAATAATAAAGGTCCAGGAACAACGGATTCATTTCAATTAAATGTGATACGGCCTACGCCAAACGCAACTCTTACGACATTGTACCCAATATCACTACGCAAAATGAGCCCTCTGTCTGACCAAGCCGTTTTCAAATCCATAAGACTGATGGAAATATATATATAATATCAGAAGTCTATTAACAAGAACTATGTTACTCCCCTATAGTTATGTCCACGGCATTGTAGACCAGCAAGAAGCGGTGACGTCACAGGTACTCTGGGTAATTTCATCCCTGATCAGCCACTGCGTATAACAATTGTTTTCAATTGGACGACTGGCTTAATATTTGTCAATTTAGTTGCCGTCTACAGTCTATTAAACAGGGACAAATTAAACAAAGTAAATGCATTTGCGTTCTTCTGAATTTTCTTGTGTGCTACGTCACAAGATACGTTATAACAGGGCTCGGTTCCTAATGCCGGTTAACCTGTATATATGGCAGTTGCATACTTCTAGTTAACAGACTTCTGCTAATATAAACATAATTTATATATATATATTCCAAATGGTATATCAACACTTTAAAATAAGATTTACGGCATAGTTTGATCCCATGATGAACGAAAGACAAATAAAAGATAAATTTACAGTAAACAAATGTAGGCCAAATATATATTTATGATCTTAATCTATGTATGATGTAATGGAATACACTTTTTTAAACTTGTAGTTGCTATCTATTAAGAACAGGCCCTTGACTTTGAGTGACGGCTCTAGGGTGCGCACATATTGGCCGGAGAAGTAGCCTACAGCTTAATCCTCTGGAAAGCGAATTTCTATGACAGGCCGTCAAACGAAGTCTTGTACGTGGTTAAGAATAAGACCTCGGGGTTACACTAATTTCAATAACTGCTGTACGCTTAATTAAATATCGAACTATATTTATTTTTGAATGTCAGTAAAAGTGACATGGATGAGATCAAAATTTCATTAAATATATACACAAAGAAAAAAGTAAAGCACCCCCCGGAAATTCTACACGGACACATGAAAGCGTTGGTGTTGTGAAGTTACTAGCACACTGATATCTCAGCAACGATTGTAATCAGTTAAGGCAACATTCTGACAATAAGTGAACACCACAAGCCTCATTGAAATGTATGATTTAATCAGGATATATCGTCACACAATTAAAGGTGTATTTCCACATGAAACAATATACGTAATAACGCGTACATGTTTATGTAAAACTGTCACTTTAAATGTGTGGAAGACATATCAAGAGCAAAAGTTCAATAGCGTGTGTAGCGTCCACGAGTTCGGATGACAGCTTCCAACCTGCGTCTCATCATTCCAGTCAGACGTTGGATCTGCCCAGGGGTGAACTGCCGCCACTCCCAATGTAATGCTGCTTCCAATTCCTGCAGATTTTATAGAGGCAGCTCTAGGGATAGAATCATACGGCCAATCATGTCCCAAATGTGCGGCAGTTAACCCTTGGGCAGATCCAAACAAAAAATAATAATATAAACGAGTTCTTTGATTGAACGTACGTAATTATGCAGGACATATGCACCAGAATCCGGTTGTTCAAAGCTTCGTTAGCCTAACATCCAGTTAGATGACATTGCGGCTATTGTGTTTTTCTATATCTCTACACAAAAAATATAATATACTCGAGTTCTTTAATTGAATGTAGGTAATTATGTATGACATATTAAAGTTGTTTAATGACCTGAATAATGCGCCATGTCAGTAAGTGCTCTCGGCTATTGTGTTTTTTTGTTCAATCAATTTGAAACGCGGATGTAATTAAAAAGTGAGCACTCGTTATATAAAAACGATACCGATTGCGCTGCTTTGTTGACAGACAGTGTTTACTCAGCTTTAACAATGAACTGCTTAAACTATAAATATAGGCTGGTCGCCTAAAGGTATACGAAAGTAAATGTGCGACACATGGACCTGTTTTGCTGCGCACTGAACTCCCATAATCTCCTTGAAGTCAACAAACCTTTATCACTGATACACATGCTTTGTTTTTTAAGTCTTTACTGTCTCATCGGTTTAATGGTACACGAATTTACTTCGACCTGACTAGATGTAAGCGTATGCACGTTATATAAGCACAATTTTAACAGAATCAAAAACATGTACAAATTATCATTATTAATATACTTATATGATTTGGACGAAGTTTAAAAACGCAATTGTTCAATCTACTAATGCGGATGTTGTCAACACTGTATAGTAGGACACAAATCAACAAATTTATTTAAGGCCTGTTTACTGACTAGAAGCCGGATACCTATAAAACTTAACAGTGACACCCGTTATTCAACTCCATGCTGATTGGCAATCTCGATTTCCTTGTCCATATATACATGTTTTTTATCATGTTATCCAGCTAGCTACATTACCTGGTACCATTGCGCTTATATATACCAGAGGGATCGGGGATTAACGCAACGGTATTTCATGGATTTTCCTTTCTCCCTTATTAAAATACGGTGCAAAAGCGATAGTGAAACCTTTTTAAAGCTTACCTCTCGGTTTTCGGAACCACCACGTGTGCAAGCCTCTTATAACTGGAATCTACGACGGGGCTCAGTAATTGTGCGTGTTATTTTGAAGGTGGGTCACTTGTACGATACGCTGACCACATAATCACATATTGCTTACATATATTACAAAATAATGAACTAAATACAATCATGTATGGTTACTCACCCGAGAGAATCACCATTAGCGACACCACAAAAAGAGATCCCATTTTCATTGTCTTGAAAGAAACCTGTGAAAGAATGAGCACAGAAAATGTTCAGGTCAAAATAAAATGTCAACAACAACAACAGAGGCCTCATCGAATACAAACGGTATTCGAATTCAGGTCTCTGGCTAGAAGGGCCGTTTCTCTAACCGCCAGAGGCTCACAACGGAACAACCCCACCATCCCCACTGTGAGCACGGATACAGCGACACCGATACAGTGTTTTTTCATCGAGGAGTTACCATCACATGTGTTTTGCTGTTTGCTGTTCTATTTTTTGGTTCTGCAAAATATATATATTTTTTTTAGAAATTGTCATTGTCATGGTATACATATAACACATACCATCTCATTTGAACATTGAGAAGCCCGTTCTGGTAATTGCGCACTATAACAAAATAGCTCCAAGTCAGTTTTTAAGAAAATATTTTCATGCTACAAAACGCGTTATTGTTCGGAAAAGGAATTAGTGAGAATTCCTAGACTGATGTTTGGTGGTCTATGTACCAACTAATAAAGTCGGATATATATTTGAATGTTATTTTAACATATTGCTTTTGAACTGCTGGCTGCAATTCATAAGGTTAACCATTCGCGAGGTTATTCTCAAAACGTTGGCATAAACCACGAATGAAAGACAGTTAATCGCAATAGTGCAAATGAATTATCTACGTTAACGCGTGGATCGAAGTTTAAGGCCAGACAAAAGGCCCACACCTCATACACAAAATGAATGTTAAAAATCTTATTGAACACAAAGCTATCCTAGTATGAATTTATTCCGCATTTTGCTTGTATCTGAAAACCGGCATGTTCGTATATGGTTCCTATTTTCGTAAAATAGATAATACATAAGCTTATATAAACCAATGAGCACGGGTCAAATTGGCGAAATCTGTAAATCTCCTTACAAGACACTATGTTTCCTTACCACCCGTTGGGGATATGGTTATGAAATGTAAAACATTTTAGGCAATATTTACAGCGAATTGCTGAGGACAAAGACGCTGTCAAGCTGACTGCCTATGTGATTAAATACTTCAATTAAAATATAAATAATAAAATACAAACCATGTAAAGTGAGTCTTTAAATTCATTCCCTTTCGTCTCAATATAACAGAAGATTGAAGCGGATCTTCTTTATATACAAAAATATACTGATGGGGCTGTCACATGGGGTAAGCGGATTACGTAGCGTCCGATAGTAGAAATGGGGCACTTGGCAATAGTATTCGTGTGTCTGTTTATTTTGTTTGTTCATGATTTGTTTGTTTGTTTGATTAGTGTTTAACGTCGTACTCTAGGGTATTTCACTTATATGACGACAGACAAAAATACAGAACATCACAAACAAATTTGCTTCCTGTTATCCTTTAGCTCTTTGAACACCAGGGCAACAGAAAGCAACCTCTTTTCTCGCCTCTTACGATCGACTGAGGAAGCCGAGGGAGTATTCTGCAGGGCCATGGCCCAACCGCTCCCTCACGGGTCTGTTTGTTCATGAAGTAGCGGACGACAACATAATGCATAATGGAGTTTGGATTTGGGATAACGTTCTTCAAATGGCATCAAATGTACTGATGAGGTGATGAGGTTAAACATGGAGGTGTCGAAAACTTTACTCTCTCAGACTGTTCGATTCGTACAACATCGGCGGACAGGCTAAAGTTTCTCGCTACTATATATATGGCTTAGGGATTCGACAATTAAGCAGACAAAATGGATTACCAAAGTATTCAGATGTCCAAAAAAAAAAAAAATCAAACAAAAGAACTCATTGACAAATCAAATTGCATTTAAAAAAATTAAAAACAAATTATGCCTATAAATCTGTACCCAAAATATTATATTCGTACAATCCCCTGGTACAGGATCCGAAGTGATTGAGTCAACTTAATACCTTTTCATATTAATTTGTCAGACGGCGTCTAAAAGTAATCCAACTTTATTTGCAGACTGGTTATGCGTGGATCACATATCTCCATTGTTTTTCCATGTCCCAACGACTGATTTGAATTGTATATATACTTCGTCAAACAAAAGCTATAAGAACATTAATCTAAATCCGTGTTGATTTGAAAGAGCTCCTACTGCAATAAACTGTCATTTTAAATATTAACATTTCTGGTAAATATATGGCACCTGCAACTTTTTGAGTGTCAACTAATCTTTCCCTGAGAAATAAAATTCTTGTTGAGAAAAATCCATTTGCACTTCCATAAACACTATAACAAACGTCCTCTAGTACAAATGTCTGTAAGTTCATGGTGGGGAAACTACAAGGAGACATGCTTAAATGGTTTGCTATGGTAAACCCATTGCCTAAAACCTTTAAACCTTTAGACTGTAGGAATATGATTTTACTGTCGTTGTTTTTTGTTTTGTTCACATGCTAATACACAAAGCATCGGTTTGTTTGTTTGATTGTTGCTTAACGTCGTACTCAATGGTATTTCACTTATATGACGACGGACACAAATACAGAACATCACAAACAAATCTGCTTCC
>JARFOD010116175.1:0-14968 GCA_031763545.1 Mopalia muscosa | reverse complement strand
TAAGAAGGTGTAAGTCTAGGAGGAGATGGACAAGATGGTTTAGGTTGTGGAGAAGGGGTAGAGGACGAAGAAGACGGACAAGGATAATGGCTGATAGAAGTGGATGGAACCAAAGATATAGGAAAAACAGAAGAAGTAGCGGGGCATCTAGATTTAATAGAACGAACAAATGATTCAAAGGCTGTCAACCTGGAATTTAAAAGTTTATGTCGAAAATTCTGTTTACCCCATTTTATGGCATTACAGAAAGCACGGTCAAAATCCAGACTCTTTGATGACATGGCCAAAGTCACTTGTACTTTTAATTTTGATAAACAAGATTCATAATGGGCAATCAACTCCTGGATGATATTATTTGGCCAGGTTTTATTTACTTGGTCAATAGATCTATCAATCTGAGCATTACGTTGACCAGGTTTCAGAAAATTATTTAGGTCACTTATTTTCTTTGAAATGGTCACGGATAAGTCCCTTGAGGAGGCAAATATGGTGTAGGCACTGGAGGATCTGAAAAGGTGCCTTCACCGTTGAAGCAAAGTCTGAAAAATTGGGGTTCTTTTTCAGATTTTGAACTACTGTTGTTAAAATGGCGCCTCTTCTGTTGTTTAGCCATATCAGAGAAGCGGAAATAAGCTTAGGAGCACAGGGAAAGATAGACAATTCAAGCAGAAAATGTAGTAAAGCCAAGGGGAATAAAGTTGCTGGGGGCTGGTGAGAGGAAATGTCAGTTAATAAGTTAAACTGATTTGTAATTAAACTAAAATATAATGTCAAAAGATGTAAGAAAAAGTAGGAGTGCTAAGAAAAAAAACTTGTAAACTAAAGAAATTAAAACTGTTGATCTGGAATAAAAGCAGTATTAATGCAAAACAAAGTAAACAGTTACTGATAAGTAATAAAGTCTTAACTCTACTAAAATTAGTATCTGTAACATTGCTATATATATGGAATAATAGTATTTACACAAACATAAAGATAACAATCTGAATGAAATCAGAACTAGATAAACATAGTCAGGTCATAGGAAAAAATGGTAAATGTAAAATATATACAGAGATTTGTGATAAGAGCTACTTATCAAAATCAGGATACACTGTCAGGCTAGAAGCTTTTCGGATGGTTGTCCTTTTAGATAGTAAGAACAACAATGGGGAGGCTGGTAGATATTCCGTTTAGACATAGGCTTATGCAAAAAATTGATAACTCAAACGTTAAAAAAATCATTACGTGATATTATCCTTGTAGTCGGATTCTCCAAATAACTATACAATTTTGTGATTTGACATAAACTAAAACAGTTAATTACAGGAAGTATACTAATAGAGGCATGCGAATTTTGATCAGACTTTTATGGTCTGGACAGAAGCTTGTGTAATTGTTTGGCACCTCGGTATTGCGGTACCTTATGGGGTCAATCAACCAGAGCTAAGAGAATAAACTGCAAATCAACTGACCACCAGGTTTTTAATCAGTAAAATATTGTTGAAAAAATCTAAATTTAACAACTGTGTTTGTGAAATCATATATATATTTCTAAAAGCAATCCCACTGGCGCAGAGATGTAGATCAATTAAATATATATACATTTTCGACATAACAAAATATATATATTTATATATATTTATTAAAAAACCTTATCTGAGGCAAGGACATGTCCTTTTTCTGCAATAATATATTTTTGAAAAAGACGTAGATCTGGGACATTGTGTACATTTTACGACTTTATCGAGGGAGACAACTCGAAACGCAACCGTATCGCGACATTGTCTCCCTTAGTTCGGAACCCCACCAGTGCGATGAGGTCGTCTGGTGGACAGTGTGAACAGTCACTAATCAACTCATATGGAGTCCTTAGGTAAACTGTATCTTGTTTTCTTTCCATTACATTAGGTTTTGTCTAAACATTGGACGGTGAGATGCTTTTTTGATTATTTTCTTAAAATTTGTATTTAAAGGGTTATCAAAATCGAATTTGCAAATGTCCACTGGAAGCCAATATGATGACTTAAATTTGTCTCCAAAACCCCGTGTATAAACAAAAAACAAGTTCAAGATGGTCTATGGTGATGTTAATATTCCGTACACTCATGCTGTAAATATATAGCCATGTGTGGTCAGATTACTCTTGTCTGTCATTAGACGTGGAATATACATAAATTGTCAGTTTAAAGTAAACTTTCAACTGAGTATTTAAAATGCATAGTTATGGATGAACATAAAATGAAGCCAACACGTTATCATGAAGGCAAACCGAAATCATGCCTTAAGAATTGCGGCCCATTTTCGTATAAAAAAGCTTCAAATTACGGAATTTTACATGAAGGTCAAAGTGGATTTATATCTGACTATGCAAAGGCGAGTATACTCGAGTGATCTATGGCATCATGCAACATACCAGAGATAACCATATGCCGGTACCAGCCATGTTACTTTTAACTGACTTTGAGGGTGACGATTGGAACTTCATTACAAAATATCTTCATAATTTTTAATACGGTCCGCCATAAAATGAATTCATCAACGTGCTTCAATAAAACCTAATGCTCAGTTATGTATTACTGTAAATCGCTTCCCATCTATTACTTGCACTATTTCTCGGTGACCGCTAGGGGGACTCAATATTACTAGAATTCGTCCTCCCGACAGTTAGTATATGGGGTATAAATTGAAGTACAAATAAAAAACAACATGGGTTTCAACCTTTATTTAGACGGATCTGCAATGAACAGACGACGCAACACTCAACAGTTATTTGGAAGGTAGTGAAAAAAGTCTGCACGCTAGGTTAAACTCTCGGTTTGTTTAATCCGCTCCCGCGGTTGAAAATGAATTCTGATAAATCCTGAAATTATTTAAAGTCTTTATTCTGATCAAGTTCCAACTACAAGACTGTATCTCACCTACGTAGCCGTGCGACATTGAATGTAACGCTAATCTGTCGCGTCAGTGGTTTATCTGCCGATATCTGTGTTTTGTTGAAGACAATCCGGTAATGTTGCTAACATTAAGAAAATACTGTACGCTATACAAGACACATCACATAGCTTTGAGTTCATTTATTGAGAGTCATAAAATATCGACAAAGATTTCTGCTTTGTTCTTACAGTTGTTGACGTAGAAGGTCACTGTTCAGGAAAGAGAAACGCCAGCCCATTAACAAAACAATACTCTAGAAATTAAACAGTCGTGAATTTAATGGATTCCTTGACATTTGTGTCTATTTTGCTGCGGTAAAACCATTACTGTAAAAACCACTGCTCTAATGATAATACAATCTCATGTGTGGTGACGCCATTGGAGATAATCAAATTGACGGGTTCCACGAATCTAACAACTGAGGTCACGCAGTTCTTCCTTCTAGAAATAATAAAAAATAATAAAAATTATTTTTTTGTTCAAATTCATAATGGATTATATTTTACGCCATTAGTCCGAGTGAATCCGGTGACATATAGAAATCACATACATTATGCATAAAGTGCTTTTTGCTGGGTAATTCAAAATACATTTCCAATAAGCTGAAGTAATGCTGCTTCTCACATTATAATTACATCATAAAGAAACAGAAAAGAGTCCTCGTGAAGGTCATGTTATTTGGAGTGGACAAGGGCTTCTGTGTTGTGAGATCATTTTAATGTTTTCGAGAGATACAAATTACCACTTTGATATATTCAATGGTGAAGGATAACTCATATCAAGGGGCATTTGGACATTATTTCAACTTCAAATATAGTGAGCAACATTAGTATGGCGCACTTGTGCTTTTTTAGTTGACATGAACACAAATTATATCAGACTATGTCGAAACGTAACGGATAGTATAACACTATGTAATCAAACTAAAGTTGTGTAATTGTTTGTGGTAGGTTGATGAGGTGAGCCTATTCGATCTATATTTGCACACAAGAACCGACTAAAAGACAACAAAGAAACACTGTTTTTTCTGATATCCGTTTCTGATATGTTTTTTTTAAACCCCCGTCTAATTACGCCATTTTCAAATTTTCATTGCGTAAGTTCGCTGATACTATAATTGACAGTTTTTTAATGCCATGCCGAAAGATTGGGTTTTTAAAAATTCTTTAAATCGGGTCAAATCGGACTTCTTTGTAGGGGTCATTTCCAGGAATTCAGCCTCCCCCCCCAGTTTCCAGGAATCACCCCGTTCCCCCCAAATGTTCCAGTTTAGGGCCGAAAATCAGTATTATTAAATTGGGATTCTGTCGGTCCCGACTACATTGTGTTAACATGATCGATACCAAAATAGTTTCACAATATTGTTTTGTCTCTATTACTACAAAAACAATTACTACTTTTTTCAATTATCGGGCTCCACGCCTGATGAAAATTAAGCTTATTTGCTGTAACTATTATAGTATTTTTGGTGTTACATTATACAGCGTTACCCGCTCTATAGCGTCTTAAATCTAAATCGTTTGTATTCAATGTCAATCAGAGATATTGGCAACATCATAGGCCTATACCCGGTAGCACGTGTTGCTGTGAGTAGAGTTTGAGGCACAATAATAGTTGAGTGAAATCCAGGCATACACTCGATCTAAATCAATATGAACCTTGTACATTATCCATCAAATTAACTTCTACTTATTCTACAGCCCTGTAACCAAAAACAAGAGACAAACGTTCAGCTGCCTGTTCGATCGATACACCCGAGGAACTGATTCCAGGGAAGTATGGCCCACTTGATCGATACGCGTCGACATTAACGAGAGTAACATTTGACTACCGAGAACAAATTGCCGACAATCTCATCAGACCTTCTTAAAACAGCATCGGCGTCTTGTGTCAGTTATTAATGATTAATAGACTGCCATTAAAGTGTTTATCGAGAAACAGAAGAGAGCAATTGACAATCGATAAAAGAATTAGATTGAACTTAAACGGCTGATGCAGTACAGTATACATCTTTGGTAGCCAAGCGTTATAATCCGAGCTTGTTTCCATAACAACCCTGGGCGGTTCGAGCTTCTTGAACCAGAATAGACAGCTATACGTCCTATGATATTACCCACGGCAACTGTACAAGGGGAGTGTGTCGGCATTGCACTCTGATTGGCACATAAAAGATTCACTGTAGCCAATCCATGGCCGTCCCATACAATATAGTTTGCGATGCACAGTCAGCCAAGATTCAGAGTAGCTCGAATTAAGCTCTTGGCTCATAAAAATGTACAGTATAAAAACCAAGACTTTAGTGATCCTATATATCAGTATAAAATGTTGCTGTGCAATTTTGAATTTGGGAATATAAATAAGATATTTTTTTAAGTTGTTCACATCAAATTGTCAGGACCGTTCCCGTCGGCAGCAGTTGTCCCTTGAAGCGGAAGCACCAATTCACTATACATTGTAGAGACAGCTTTAGCTTTGTATTACTCCGCCAATACACTCCACTGCCCTATACTTACGAAAGGCAGTGGTTTGTTATACAAAGCTAGGCCAGCTCTTGTTGTGTGTATAATTCTAACAGGCCTGCTGCCTAATGCTATATGGCTCTGTCTCTTTGCACACCTTTAGTTACCGTCCACTAGACATTATACCATTTCTTTTCCAGCAAAAACTCTTTGCAGACACCTGTGATGTTCCATGTCCTGTTCACTTGTAATTGTAATCTCCTGTTATCGTTATTATGTAATAGTAAAACATGTCCAAATCATAAGACGGTCTAACAGATACAGATGAATAGTCGAGACAAATCCATTGTAGAGATGTTAGCTACAAAAATGAAAGTAAACAGAAAATGTTAAGATATGCAATGTATATAATTCGTTTTTTTTTTGTTGGAGATAACACTTTCTCAGTTTTTAACACATTCTAGTTCAGAAACATTTTGCATAGTGAGACCTGTCTAGAAATCTAACCCTTGACCCTCAGGATAAGGCACCAAATGGTCAGCAGTAAAGGCATTCTCAAATATAATAGATTCTACTTGCTGCGTGGAGACTTTGATTCTATAAGATATATTTAGGTTATTTTGTTTTGCATTTCTTCTATTTGCTGATCTGTGGCAACGATTGCCCCAAATATTGGCGCAAATTAATTTGCGATGGTCTGGCATAGCGTACGAGAGTTGTCTTAGTCTTGTCCAATATACAAACTCTCGCGAGAATACGATTGCAGTTAATGCGGTGCACCTACATGCACTACCCAGTCAACCGGTCTACAAGGTGGCCGGTATTTACTGATGTGATTTGGCGCCTTACGTTGGCAGTCGTACTGGTGAACTAGAAGCTGTTAAAATGAAAATAGAGTTAATATATAAGATGCAAACGACAAACAACTTATTTCTTTGCATTTAAACGTTTTCAAAACAGCTGTTTTTAGTAAACATTGTTGTTAAAAATGAACCTTTCAATTTAAATAAATACAATGCATTTCATCTATCTACTTTTTTCTTAGCATTGCAGCTTGTCTTATCGATTAGATGAAATATGAAACAAATGACAAATATCGAAAGTACCACAAGATGTGTGAAATCATTAAAGGATAATGTAAACATAAATATTTAATATTGCGCCCATTACACAGACGTGCTTTTTCTAATGATAATTACCAGTTTATCACGCTGTACTATCGATTCTAGCGTCAATAACATTTAGATGGTTTAAATTTTTGATGAACTGTTATATGATGAATAATTGAGATTGGTCAGACCACAAGAGAGTTTGATTGTGAAAATCGGCACATGTCAGCGGCCTTCTGCATATACTGGTGGAATGAAGCCCAGGCAATAATTAACTTAACATCAAGAGAACAAACGACTGCTAACTGCTAGGAACAATCTAAGGCGGATAATGACGACTCCGTGGCGGATAATGGCGAATCCATACCGGAGATACATTGCTAGAATAATGAGTGCTAGATAATGATAAATAGCCAAATGGCGGTCAGGTTTCTATAGAAACGAGTCACGTCAGTGAATTCCCCTGGTGACGTCACTCGAGAATCACAACTCTAAAATAAAAAGTCAGATGTTCGAATCCCAATTTCTCCACATGTATGCCGAATTTTTTAATGAAATAACTTGCAAATCGTTAAGCGAATATCGGAGTATTTTTTATACGTTTTCTAGGTATCAAACATTTGGGAATACCTTTAATGAAGACTGGCATACTTTAATATAACTTTAAGTGATTTCAGAAAGACTCGTCATCGTGTTGTAACACTAACAATATAATAACAGCGGTAGATAACTCTACTGATCAGATCTTATTGCGCTGTACAAACTCATAGTTGTATATCATAATGGTATCAAATGACCCAAATTGGTGTTTATTTATCGTGTTAATGAAATTAGGTTGAACTTAGTCGATCTATTCCTCGGTTGTAATTCATACAAACTTCCCGGTGCCTTTGTGAGTTCTCTACATCATACCAGTGATGCTGGGCCTGCGCTGTGTCTAATCTGATCGATCAACTAAACATCGATTTCAGGAAGCGTTCTTCTCCTAACTGGCCCGCTAGAAGAAAAGTTGTCATTTAGCCTTACACAAATATTGTCTGTGTAAGATGCACTCGGGTCTAATTTGGAGGTAGGTCACCTTTTAAAGTTACACGTCTGCCCATTCCATGGCATACAGCATGTTACTGCATCAGGGGAAATTAATCAATTTCCTCCCATATTGGTTATTACATTCTAAACTACAAATTGTCAGCCCTATTTGTAAAAAAATAATGAGAGAAGCCACAAGGAGAAACACCTATAATAACCCAAGTTAATACAAACTATGGGGTTAAATTAGAAACACACTTTTGCCTTCCCTCTAATTTTTATAATATTGTCCACCCTACGATTTGATTTATAGAGTTTATTTTTATTTCTGTAGTGTGCAAGAATATCAAAAAGATTGTGTAAGAGAAAATGGTTCCATGTATTATACGGCCAAAATAAAGTACCTTTTGTTTATCTAGTTGGATGACCACAATTCAATCAATAGAACGTTCAGTCCATGGGGGTGTGTACAGGTATATTGTCTTCAGTCCCATTGTACAGTTTTTCCCTCTTCATTTAATCAAAATAGATAATCTAAAATGTTAATTTAATGTAAAAATTTATCGACCAATTCTATAATATATTTTAATGGAACTACAGTATTCCCGAGAAGCGAAGGACATGAGTAACTGCATTTTAAAAAAAGAACCGATTCTACTTCCTATAAGTCGGGACATCGACTCTAAGATACACCAGGGCCATCTTGTTTTGCACGTCTTTGATTTGCTGGCTTGTTGCATATGTCGCCCAAAATATTGGCGGAAACTAACTGTGAGGGTTCCATACAGAGCCATAAAGGATTACACCAGAGTCATGACTGTAGAACCGTAAAGGGTTCCCTTTAGCGACATATTTTTTTGAGAGTGTAGGGGCACTTTGGAAACCAGGGAGCCGGTATATTGCCCTGCATCATTTATAAAGAGGGAGCCCGAGCAAAATCGGTCTCCCGTAACTCAAACTATGTGTTCTTCTTGAACGCGATTTTTAGTTTTTTGAAAATTATTTTGTATTACCGTACGTCAAATTGTGGTCATCGAAAATATACATTGGAACAGTTTTATGAGGTGGCCAAGGAATAAGGTCAGTGTTTTATTTACGAATCAATTTTGCATGCCCAGCTGATAGACGGTTTCCTTAACAGTCATTGGCACGAATTCCTAGGATAATTACATTGAAAAACCTAGAAATTTTAAATAATTATATAACATTCATATAAAGTCGCTCTTATAGTGATTTTGTTTTGGTCTTTATGCATAGTCAAGGAAAAGGATTGGTTAGATAATCACTTCGAAGACGAAGAAGTATATTTAAAAAAAAAAATTATGTATCAAGTATAATAAGTCGCTCTTAGGCCTACTGTTACTTTTGTTTTGGTATATAAGCATATGTTTTATTGTAGAAGGCGGTAATTTGAAATACACGGTTGTTATTGTGTGTTCCGTTTGTTGTCAGGGAGTAGCTTTACAGGAAGTGTAGGACATGATTTCAAGGTTCTTGTTATAAATTCTCTGAAGTTGTAATTCTTCGTTTAGTCCGGTGGGCATTAGTTTGTATCAGCTCCGATTTCCATTCTTATGTTTTATAAATGCTATTCCATATTATATCTGCGTATTTAATACGGTTTTCATGGATCGTTTTTGATTAAACATGATTATGCCGAGTACCACTGTTGTTAAATAACTCTGAAGGGTTTGTGTTTGGTTGATGGAATTACAGTTTTTCGTCTAGTTTAATTATTATGCCAGTTGGCTGGGTTTAACACGTGATAAGAAAAAAAAAAAGAAGTTTTTATTGCATTGAAGTCCACTCGCCAAGTTTTTTGTCCACTCGGAAATATGGCATAAAGGTCGGGGTCGATATCTGTATACTCAAAGGTGAGTTTTAGTTCATATCAAACGATGTACAACAGAGTACAGTCAGTATATATAAGTTTTGAACGACATCATCAGCATAGTTACCACAAGTAGAACAGTTCCGAAGAATGAAAGACTTGCTTTGACTCATTCTTGGCAGTTGCTCTACTTGTGTACTATTTAAAATAATCAATGGAACTTATTGATAATCAGCATATATAGTTTAATATTATAAATTATAATATGGGGATGTAGGTCTTTGATATAAATGAGTGGATTTAACTTTCCAACTTTTATATTCAATATTAATATAAACACATGATAAACTGGCATTGTGCTCTACAGGTCTGCATATGAATTCTCCCTGAAGCATCTAATATGTTTGTTTGACTGGGGTTTAACGCCGTCCTTAAGGTATTCCACACACATGAGGCAGTGTCATTGTATAGAAATGTGGTATAATCTACGTATTTAGTTAATTTGCGTTATAAATTAATAAACTGTAATTCCCTCAACATTTTTTTCTTCACATAGTAAGCATTTGGTAAAAATCTCTGCACTCATCCTTTATACGAAGTGTGATAAATGATCTCATTGTCTACGTCCTCTCGAAGAAAAAAACTTAACAAAAACCCGAAGACGTTCCGTTATATGATCATTTCGCCTTATCAAATTCCTTTTCAAAGTCAATAACCATTAACACAGCTTGCATGCTATGGTCGTCTGTATGTAGGTTACATCATATAGTAGAGCAGTCACGTATTTTCACATACAAGCCGTCCAGATAGCGATCAATATTGGTCTTTGGTAATAGCCGGTGGGAATTTATTTCATATTCTTACAACTATTTGTGTTGGTGATATTTTATGCGTGGCATTCAGAAAGGAAATGGAACGCCACAGAATGAGGAATTGTTTTTAATTTCCTTTCTTTTCGAAGACAGTTAACATTTTGCTTTTGGTTACTCGACAATTCCCCATTTCTATATGAATAATTTAGTCTAAATGAGCAAAAAGGGTTTAAAAAACCGTGCGTTGTATAACCATGATCAACCCCCCTGCTTTCTAGTTTTGATAAATGTTTAAGGAACTTCCGAATTTCAGCCTCAGTGAATTCCCCTTCCATATCTGGAGCTCTTCGATCGGCCTGTTTAGACCGGCAATTTTGATCAATTCCCGATGTTGTGTGTTTGTCGGAGCTACTATATAGCTAGACATGTGATACTGACTGACGCATCAGTGAAATCTCAATCGAACCATGTTAATCTACTAGCGACCTTGTTTCAGCTTCCCAACCTGTGAAATTGGCTATAACGGATGTTGAAGTAGCACTCAAATCTTCAATTAAATAGATTTACTGGCTTATTACAGGTTAAAAATCTGACATTCTTATTTTAAAGGGTACTAGAATAATCATTTGTTTAACCTAAGCTAAAATCTTTTTGCCTATGTATTATTCAACACATATCCATTTTACCACCGTACCAGCATAACGATTATGAACTTGGTGGATAATAGCTATTTAATTCTAGAATAATTTTTGTGTCTTTTAGAAAGTGAAGATTAACAGTATTTTCGTTATTTTGGAATAACACTTTTTTAGTTAGAACATGTACCTGTTCAGAAAATTTTGTAGGTTGAAACCCGTCCGTGAATCGAACCCATGACTCTCAGAGTTCTGCACTGATTCGCCAGCAGTAAATGCAGGCCACCTAGACCACTCGGCCTTCTACCTTGTAAAATAACGAAAATACTGAAAATCTCATCAGGTTTGTCAGGAATCAAATTTCTCTCAATAACATGTCTATGGAAGAATTATACAATGTCTATTTCCAATTCATGTATTTGGAATAAATAAATAATGTTTAATACTATTAACAATTCTCTATAACACATGTGAGACAATACAATGTTTATTATTGTAAGAAATATATACAGAGCTAAATACCTTCACATGTGGTTTTGCCATCTCCTTGATAGCCTGAAGCACAGCTACACTCATATGAAGGGACAGTATTTGTACATTCACTGTTCTCCACATCACAGTCATTGAGGGCCTCATCAGCACACTCATCAATGTCTAAACAACAAAAAACACACAAAAACTATTAATGGAAGTATGTTTGGTTTGATAGGTAATTATAGGTATTATCTGAAATTATATAACAGTGAATCCTGGATGGGGAGAACATCGCCACAATAAATAGGAGGAGTCCTAAAAAGGTGTGCAATAGATTCATAACTTGTTTGCGAGGCAAATCATTATAATATTTCTTGCTAGGATAACAGCAATTTGGAGCCAGTTTTAGGGATCTCATGAAAGTGACAGGAATCTGATGTAAGATTTATCGTGCACAGGTGTATTATAATTACCTTGGCATCGTTCTTCGAGCATTGTGAAACCATCTGCACAATCACATACATAGGATCCCTCTGTGTTCTCACATACCTCATTCTCCCCACAGGGGGACGGGTTCTGCTCACACTCATTCACATCTAGTCATAAATAGAATCAATATCAACTACCACTTGTACATCTTCTATAATCTATAGATCAATAGTGAACTCGAAGACTTTTCTGCATCATTTAATCACAATAAACAAGAGAAATAACTGAATGTTTTTCATTTAAAAGCATTGGGCTTTTAAATTGAATAATACATGTATATATCTACATTTATCCCATAAATTAGTACATTTGAGAGTAATACAGCCATGAGATATCTGTTTCATATCTCCAAGTGTGGCATACATTTACATTTTCCCCATGCTCTGATTGGTCACTTTCTGTTCATTGATACAATTCAACCAATGAATCACAACAACTTAATATCTCCAACTGTGGGATACATTTACATTTTCCCCACGATCTGATTGGTCTTTCTGTTCATTGATACAATTCCACCAATGAATCACAACAACTTACACAGACTATTTTAGTTAACAACACAATATTTTGTCTGCACTGTTCCAAACAAATATGGTTGACCTGGTGTTTGGCAATCCCATCCCATAATAATAATAAGCTATTCATACCCCTCCGTGGACATGTTCATGTAATAGAATGATCAACGAATTCACCACACGAGATAAGTGTTAAATCTCTGGTGAATTGGTTGATCTTTCTCAGTGGTAAAACAGGTTTTTATGTAATACTTCATTCGACAAAAATGTCTGTCCATAGAGGACAACATGACTGTAGCTTTAAGGGTTGGGAAATGTACATTTTGGAAGATGAAGATTCAGTTTTTATAACTTTTAGATCAAATGGTTTAAAAGCCACACCTGTACAAGAATCCCCTGGACCTTTGTATCCTTGGTTACAGTGACAACTAAAGCCACCCAAGAAGTTGCTACAGTAAGCATTCTCATCACAGCTTTCAGGATCCTCAACACATTCATCAATGTCTGAAACCAAGATAACAGTCAGTATATCAATACAAAATAATCATAATAAAGTAGTATTATCTTTCAATAATTGTAAGGCTTCATGTTGCAGTTGTAATTATATACTACCATTCAATGTGAATTGAATTCTGGGTTACTTTTTGAGTAATCAAGCCCTGTTTTATTTAGACGATGTAAACTGTGGTTGCAGTACTACCTACAACTTACATGTGAATTTTATGTTTAATCTTTGGAAAAGTAAATAACAATTTTAATTGGGAATACAATTTCCATACCTTACAATAAAAAATTTATACAGTTTAGCTCTGATTATTTGAATGTATCACCTCCAATTTTAAAATTGTTCCAAATTAAATATCTGATGCAAACATGGTGATGTTCATGTACTGGGGTAGAGAGATGAAGATTTAGGAATAGAGGAGTAAGTCACTCACCAATACATTCCCGCCGATCAAGCCGTCTGAGGCCATCAAGGCAATTACACTGGAAAGTGCCTGGTAGGTTTTCACACTCTGTAGATGTCCTGTCACAATCATGTCTGCCACTTGTACACTCATCAATATCTGTCCGTGAATAAACATTATTGAGACATTTCAATCTTGACCCATAGTTATCACAATGCTCACTCAATGTTTCATTTTCATTTTGTCATCAGCTGTTCTTTGGTAAGTTGCATTTATATATATTTTTTCAACTGAAGAAAGTCAGAGTGCCAGCAAAATACAGCGTAATGGACCGTGAGATCCCATCTGAAAAAAGTCTCATGTTGATCCTTACAGACATTCATCCTTACAATGCATGATCCTTAATCATGCAAGCATCAGAATTATTGATGCTCCTTTTAACAGAACAACATATGAAAAGATAAAACTGTTACATGAATACCATTTTTCTAGAGTTATAGCCAACTGTTTTCACAGAAATGATATATACAGCATATATATATTTCTTGGTGATGTCTAATAACTCCAACACAATGAAGCCTAATTATTAGAAAAGCTATTTATTTGATTAGTGGATGTACAAGTAAACTGAATAGCTATTTTGTTTACCTGTACAGATATTCTCGGCATTCTTTTTGTAGCCCTCAATACAGGTACATGTGAAGGAGCCTGGATTGTTGACACACCTAGCGTTGCTGTCACAAGTGTCCATTCCCTCCAGACATTCATTAATATCCTCACAGGAAAATCCATTTCCTCTGTAGCCCAGGTTACAAGTACAATTAAAGGAGCCTTCGTTGTTCTTACAATCTGCATTAGTGTCACATGGCCCAGGGTTCACTGAACATTCATCAATGTCTATAAAATAAACATTTACCAAAATAAGTTTATGTCAGACAGCATTTAATAGAAGTAAGCAAGTCAGTATATTATAAATTATAAATTTTATCCCTCATAACTGAAAATGCAAATAGGTAGGAAATGGATCTAAAAAAAACCCACAAAATTCAACAGTCCATACCATTTTCTAAGAAAATTTAACAAAATATTCATCAATACAGACCAATGAAAGTTTTAATTGTTTAAGTCACAAACTAGATGAACAAGCCTAAACACAAACCAGATGTACTGTGCAAAAACTAAAAGCCTTTTTTACAAAATTAATGGAAATACTACAAACAACATTATTGTGGGAAGAGCTTTACAGGGAGGTTGTCAAGGTGTTTCGCCTTAGCTTCATTCTTTGGTATATGCATCCTCATTGTGTCAATGATCAGGAGTGATTAGAATCCAACATGACTTCAACAATATGATTACCATTACTTGAGTAGTAGTTTTCATCCATTTGATACTAAAGATTCATGTAAATTTTGAGCTTCTGTAGATGAGTGCATGTATTTGTTGAAAGGCAATTCACTCAAATAAGACATAAAATTTATTATTTTATGCTTCATGTTCACAATAAAATCTTTAAATCCTCTGGAAGTAGAGACTTGTGGTTCTGAAATGGGTAGTTCAAAAGATTAGCCAGCTTGAATTTGGAATAATCACAAAGAACCTTAGTGTTGTAATGTAATCCTCTGGAAGTAGAGACTTGTGGTTCTGAAATGGGTAGTTCAAAAGATTAGCCAGCTTGAATTTGGAATAATCACAAAGAACCTTAGTGTTGTAATGTAATCCTCTGGAAGTAGAGACTTGTGGTTCTGAAATGGGTAGTTCAAAAGATTAGCCAGCTTGAATTTGGAATAATCA
>JARFOD010116164.1:0-14968 GCA_031763545.1 Mopalia muscosa | reverse complement strand
TGAATAATTGTAAATTAATTTATCTTACAAAATTTAATACACGATATTTAAATTTTTTATATCAAAAATTTGATTTTTTAACTTTATTCCCCCCCCCCCCCCCCCTCCCAAACCGCACAAAAGTTAAACTAAAGTATGTCCCTTTAGATTGATTTGTTTCTATTTTTTATGTTTACTGCAATGGTTAAATCAGATTGAAATTTATCTTTGATAAAAGAGTTTGACTATATGTTCATTCCACAGGGTAGCTTAAATAATTCAATAATGTTGTGTCTAACATATGTGAATTTTTTTTTAGATAAGTGGAAATGTTTTTAACACAAGTAAAATAGAATTTCACATATGTGAAAACGAATTGTAAATTAGTAAACGAACTATCTTTGTAGAATAAACGTAGCAGTGATTGAACGGCTTGCCATACATATGTCTATTCTGTTTTATTATTGATTGTTTAACTGTTATACTGTAATACGGAAAAGTCGAGATAAAATAACGATTATAGTTGAATTTGTCTATTTAGCATTGATGGAATATTTACTTGTCCAAAACTGCACACATTTCGCATTTTTACGGTTGTGTTTTAGGCTATCTACAACATTTCCTACCCCAAGTCTCGAGATTGATCTGTTATATGGCCTCGTTAGTGAACACCTGATGTCGCTACTCCTCCAATCGATCATTTGTACGAATGAGTTGGGCGGTGTCCTTGGTGTCATCTTAGTATATTTTAAAAAAACGAAACTGTTAAGACAGGTGTGATGTAGATGTTTAATAATCAATTTTACAAACATCCCGAAATCAAAATGCTACATATATGTACGGTTTTCCTTAATGTTTGTTTGTTTGATTAGTGTTTAACGTCGTACTCAATGGTATTTCACTTATATGACGACGGATTGTCCACTACACACTATACACAGCCTTATTACGTTGGAAACCCCCGAGGTAACCTAGTAAAAACCACCCCAGCGATTGCCGGAATCACAACATGCGACTCTCTCATAAACCTCATGGACGACAAGCGCGCTCGATCTGGTGAACGGTAAATCGGAGCAGGTTCAGTTTAGAAAGCGCACTCGCTGCCACTAAGCCCGACCGAGGACTTCCCTTAATGAATGTATGGACTCAAATCCTGGTTTTCGACCAAAACAACAAACTGAAGACTGTTGACGCAAGTCTCAAAAGACATTCCTATTAATTCTTCTTATTCGGTGAATTAACTTCCAAGTCCAAAGCAATAGCTTTACTCCCATCACGCTGCGTTTTTTTATGGGAAGACAAAGGCTTTCTGAACAGAGTTTTTTTAGATATTTTATTCTGTTGATTAAAGCTAGCTGCAAACACAAAATAGATGTAACAGGTGTATCGGTTTGTACATCTCCATCAATCAATTTATCAGCTGCATAATCTCCATATAACTAAAATATCCATTAAAATAACACAAAACTTCTGGTAACACGACAAGTAGATCAATTATACTAGTCACAAAACTGTACATTGGTACCTTTGGAATTGTGATGAATCCCTAGGTCGCAGCTGTGGATGTTAATGTTGTCAGACTATAGTGGCTACACTGTAAAAAAAAAAAACGGTCGAAAATACGACGGAACAGCCATAAACTTTGAGCAGCGACCACTGTTATTTCTTTTATGACAAAGATAACGTAAACTATTGCGTCATGGGATATTCATCCGGGGTATTCAGACGGCATGACTTTCGCACCCAACTCAGAGGCAGCAAATTTGATTATTAATTTTATGTATGATCTGCCTGTAGGCCTATGTTTGTCAGACGATACACACTTTTCAATAAAGTTCCGCACACATCCTGTCACTTATGTTGGCATGCACTGATTATACGATATAATCAGAGAAATATCCTTATGTGGTTTGCTTTTTATAACAGGAAGCAATCCTATATTCAGAAAACCTACATTCTTCGTCGAAAATTACAAAATATATGTTAAATACCAAACGATTAACTGTAAAATAACAACGAAAGTTTGGCAACCACAGTGTTTTCGTCGTTATTATACAGCGAAATTTTGTACAGTGTAAAGATTGAACACCAATGTCGATTTTTTTCGTTTTGACGAGCCACCAGCAAAATGTGCTCTGTTGGTTTTTAACAGAGGGAGATTGCTTTAGCGCCGCCCTCGAGAAAGTATGTAGGCGATAGGTTTATTCTTATTCAGTATTTTAGTTTAGTGTACATCAGTTTATTTCTCGGATGAATCAGACGAAGTTATGCTCACTACGGAATTGGGAGCCTATTAAAGAAATTTGAATGTTTTCCCTGATTTTTCAGGTCTCCTCCCTCTAAAGCTCACCCACCCCCGCCTTCTCGAGGGCGGCACAAGGGCAGACACCCTCGGTTAAAAGCCAACAGAACACATAGTGCTGGTGGCTCGCCAAAACGAAAAACTCGACATTGATATTATAAATAATTGTAAATAGCTATATCTGACATAATTGTAAATACACAATGAAAAAAACAAAAACATAAAAAAAACAACAAACAAATAAAATAATTTTAAAAAACCAAACAAAAAAACGTTAACATTATTAAATTGTTTATATTACATTTCAGACGATTTGTTTCTATTTTTTATGCCGTCGTCATATAAGTGAAATACCCTTGAGTACGACGTTAAACACCGATCAAACAAACAAACAAACAAACAATCTATTTTTTTATGATACAGCCTGATGAAAATTTGTGTTTTGGTAAAGAGCATTGAATAACACAGTTTTAACAACATGTTCGCGCCACAGCGTACGCTGAAATACCGCTAAATGTGGCGTTAAACACCAATCAATCAATCAATCAATCAATCAATCTTCGCCAGAAAATAACAAATGTTTATTGAAAAAGATGTTTATATACGGTATGTAAATCAACGTTTATTTTACATATGTCGAATTCTTTTCCTCTCTATGATGAACTGTTTTTCACATAAGTAAAATTATTTTTCACATAAGTAAAACTCTTTTCAACATATATAAAATAAATATCTATATCACATATGTAAAATTATTTTTCTCATATGTGACTTTTGTTTTTTGAATAAGTCATTTATTTTAACGGGGGGCAGCAAGCGTGTCTAGCAGCCACTTATCATTATAAAAAGCCACTAATGTAATGACTTTCATCGTACTTTTCATAAAAACAGTTATTCTTCATAGGTTTAACGTCCTCTAGGCACTGGTAGTAGACACTTTCAGAACGTAATTGAACATGCTGTGATGACTATCATACCCAGACAATTCTCTTAGGGAAAGTTAAGACATGTGCTGCTCTAGTTAACGTTATAGTAAATTCCGATGTGATATTCCGGACGATGGCCTTCACGCAGAGGGGATGTATATTAAACAGAACAGCGCCTTGTGGTATATCTGAGCAGGTGGCCGACATTTAATTACACCTCATTCATCCTTTAATGGGCGCTGATTTTTGTTGCGTCGCTGTTTTTAAATGGATTTTTTTTACAGGTTATTGCCATTAGTCGTTGAACTTAGTGAACTCAGCTTTTTAGGATAATACTAGTCATGTTTAATGTTATAAATTAAGCATAGAAACTACACAGCAGTAAATGGTAGGTAAAATGTCGATTCCATGTATGTCGAGTGTCCCACAGACAAGATACTGTTACCTTTGTAAAGTAATTACAAAACTACTTATAACTTATTGAATGGTTGTGCAGAACTCAGACTTTAAGCATATGGAAACGTTTCGGTAGCTGCTTCTGTTTCCTTTTTGTGTAGAAATAATGTAACAACATGTCCGTATGCCAGTCGCCCCGTGAGTGAGCGGGTGGGCCATGTCCCTGAAGAATACTCCCTTGGCTTCCTCGGTCGATCGAAAGAGGCGAGAAAAGAGGTTGCTCTCTGTTGCCCTGCTGTTCGCAGCATAAAGGGTAACGGGAAGCAGATTTGTTTGTGATGTTCTGTATTTCTGTCCGTCGTCATATAAGTGAAATACCCTTGAGTACGACGTTAAACACCAATCAAACAAACAAACAAACAAACAAACCTTATGCCAGTCTACATTTGAAGATAAATGGATTTGATTTGACACAAACCCCAATAAAACATCAGACGATCTTACAGGTCGTCTGGCTAATCGTGCATTACTCACACCAGTTTAAAATCACTCCAAGACTGCCATTATGTCTATTGTAAGTATGGCGCATTACCAATTGTCATTTTTCTTTAAAGGAAGGGAAGACAGCACCAATTAAAGGAAGTTTAAGTTCAACACTGGATACTTTTGTATCATGAACCACATAACATAGTTAAGAAATGATATTCCTCTTGAGACCTCTTATGTTAGGTTTATATTTAAAAAGGCCTCCGCTCCCAAATATCAGCCCCGTGAGGGAGCGGGTGGGCCATGGCCTTGCAGAATACTCACTCGGCTTCCTCGGTCGATCGTAAGGGGCGAGAAAAGAGGCTGATTTCTGTTGCCCTGGTGTTCGCAGAGCTAAAGGGTAAAGGGAAGCAGATTTGATTGTGATGTTTTGTATTTGTGTCCGTCGTCAAATCAAATCTGCTTCCCTTTACCCTTTAGCTCTGCGAAATACCCTTGAGTACGACGTTAAACACCAATAAAACAAACAAACCCAAATATCAAATTTTCAAGATAAATAGTTTGACATTTTGAGACAGTCCCTTTGAGCATGTGTACGTGTACATCGTCAACTATTTATCAAAATGAAAAATTGTGTACATGTCGAAAGTGTGCTTAAGTGACGGGGTCCCTTTTCGCCTCCGGCTTGCCACTAAAGCTTTCAACTTACACCACCCGTGAAAGAGCGGGTGATCCGTTAACACCAGCAGACCCTGTAGAATACCCGGCTTCCTCAATCAATCGTAAGAGGCGAGAAAAGAGGCAGCATGTTGGCCGTGGGTTGCGTCCCGTGCTGGAGTAGTATGAGATCCTGGTGACTGAGGGGCAGTTTGGCTGGCAAAAGGGTGTCACATAGCCATTCTGCTTCAACACGTCACTTTGGCTCAATATTCTCCTAGGCGGGTGGTCAGATTGGCCCGATCTGATCAATCGGCTGGCCACGCTGAGCCCTGCAATGATCTATTATTAATTCCATCGTAATTAATTACATCAAAGCTGAACAAAACTACAAATTTAGTATATAGGTTATTCCATCCAGCCTTTAATTTTAAGACCATTGCAGAAGGCGGTGGCTCACGGGTCAATTAAGTAGGAAACAACATAATTTATTTTTTAGTTCTACTGAGGAACAATTCCCCCCTCAGTGGAGCAGAATTTTAATTTAGTTTCCTATTTAAGTATACCACTCATGGAACCCTCGTTACCTGCCCCTGCTGGTCACCGCAGGGGGGGGGGGGGGGTCTCGCCCTTGTTGGCACTCCGTGGAGGGTGGGGGACATAGGTGGTGAAACTTACTACGCCCTATAATGGCATCCCCTCCCAACCCTATCAAAAAAAGAAAAGTAACAATTATAGAACAAAATGAAAAAAAAAACAAAAGAAAACTGGCCTAGATTCATAGTAGTCAGTAGCCAAATTGAAAATAAGCCAGTAACAAAAATATCGCCGTTTGCGTGGAACAAGACACTAATATAGCAGCAGCAGGAACTGTTAAAAATGTAACAAAAATGCGGTCTGGTGAAATTTTGGCGGAATGCACCAGACAGCAACAGGCAATCAATTTACTTAAATTAAAAACAATATTGGAGTTGCCTGTATCCGTTACACCTCATAGATCTCTCAACAGCAGTAAGGGAAACATTCGAGACAGAGGTCCAGATCTCTCTGATCTATCAGAAGAAGAGATCTGCGCCGAGCTCAATGATCAAGGTATCGACACCAAGCATATTCACCCACGGTTGAATCATCACAGGACAACGCAGTGCTGGTAGTAGGCCAATGTGCAAAAATAAAAATTTGTTTTTTCTTTGTGATTTCACATAGTTTTAAACATAAAGTTTATGACTTTTTGATCCAAAACTAAGCATTTTAATATATTGACATATTTTAGCATTTATTTTTCAGTTCAATTTGTTTTTCTTTGGATGATCGATGCCAAGGGGACAACATTGCTGGTTATCGTCGGGGCTGCTCAAACAGATTGGTCTGTATTGTGATGTTAATTTGCATAAATTATTGTAAATAGCTCTAAACATAGTTTTAAACAGAATATTTACAATTTTTAGATCTAAATTTAAACTGTTTAATATATTGACTTATGTATGTCCTGTTCGGTTTATTTTGTGTCTCTTTTTGATATTTTTCTGTCTGGGATGCTTCAGATTGGAATTGTCTCTGATATCGAAAATCGACAAAATATTCACGCCACAGCATAGCTGAAATACGGCTGAATGTGGCGTAAAACACTAAGCAATGAATCATTTGGGAATCTCGGTATATTTCGGCAATTATTGAGTGACTTACATGGTATCTAAGAGTAATTTCATCAACCAAATTGTGAGTTTTTTTACTAGTCAAACACACTGATTTTATAATTGCATAATATGGTTTCTTTGTGTATGAAAACTATTCACAGATCTCTCGTCGGACAACTGTTTATATTACCGCAAATAAAAATATATAACATTGGTATAACACTTACCAATTGCGCTGAACGGCAGAATGGCTGAAAGGTAAAATAACTTATTTAATTATAACCGTTAGGTACAGAATGGAATAACAACTACAGACAATTTGTGATCAACCAATGTCTATCTCGTAAACGCGTAGGTATCTAAATGAAAGAATGTACCTATTGCGTTTAATGGCACATCCATACCTCCATAAATAAATACATCTGTAGCTGCATTTACATTACGTATTACAACTAGGGTATGCCCTGTCCTGTGCGAATCCTGAAATACGTGAATACAATTGGACCGGTTCGTTACCAAGTCGTTTGGGCATAAATTAATTTCGAGCAACTTGAGTCTCGCGTATGGGCGGCCGTTTGTGTCAAAAATACTTACTTTAATTTAACATTCGAACTAACAAGCTAACTTCGAACTAACAAGCTGAATTCGAATTAACAAGCTCATTTTTTAAAATTAAACGCTAATTTTTATATTAAAAGCTATATTGGAATTAATAAGTTAACTTAGAGTAAACAAGCTAACTTCGAACTAACAATTATTTCAAAGATATCTTTTAATGTTAAAATTAGCTTTTAATTAAAAAATAGCTTGTTAATTCGAAGTTTGCTTGTTAATTCGACGTAAGATCCTTAATTTGAAGATAGTATTTTTGTCACAAACGGCAGCACATACACGCGAATCTCACACCTTTGGTATTTGCAGATTAAAAATCTATATCAGCGAGCACATGGTAGTAAATAACACTTATACCACCGTGTTACAAACCCATCAGAAAACACAACCATGTATTATCATGGGGAAGTTCAGTCTTCAAATAGTTGCTGACGGAGTTGGCATGTGAGAGAAAGAGTAGGCTTAATGGTGTCCCGCATCACCTCTCGATATTGAGAGATCCATAGATCTACACGAGAACCGTATGTTGGTTGATATGCAATGTTTGTTTATTTTCAACTCAGGCCATAGACATGGTATAAGAGCAACTGGACATGTGTCATAATACAAATTCGATGGCAGTTACATTTATGCATATCTTTACAAATATTGACATTTTCCTTTGTGTAACAACATTATTGCATTGAAATAAAGTACGAAGTTTGACATACTGGGGTTAACATAACAATACATAGACATGGCTTGTGTATTATTTAACGTGTCCCCATAGGGTCAAGTAGCAGTACTCATCTCCAATGTGCAATTGCAGAATTTACAAATACGATGGGTTCTGGCGGTGTTTGACCATCGACCAGTCTCTATAGGTAGGTGATGATTGGATGTGCGAAATTTTAACAGCCATATTGTTTCGATAAATGGTAAATTCTGAAGATAGAATTCAGGTTTAAATTCGGTTTTAATTCCTTGATAAAACGTTCCTTTGGTACAGTTGCAGATACCATTCACCCACGACTGTAGAAACTTGTCCTTTATACGAACAGATAAACAATGTGCGAACAAATCGATCTCGAACTTGTCGTCCAATAGCCGACTGAAACCAGCACTATCCAAATCATTTTGATTCCACTTAACCAAAGGAATTGATTTTTTTTTAGAAGTTGAAAATTCTTGAAATGTAAATGCGTATAAGTTTCACCTGTAAGGTTTTGCAGTCATGCCCAAAATTTAATAAAGGGAGTTTGGATAGTAGAATTGAAAGGGAATTTGAGTTGATGATCTGATATTTAACATTTGTTTCAATAGTTTACAATGAAACGAATCCAAAATACGTAATTCTCGAATCCCCGTACTTCGCACCCATGATACGTCAAGATTGGTGGTAATGTTTGATAAAACAGTTGCAATATACAATCTATTTTTAAGCGCTTATTTCTGACATTTTTTTTAGAAAACAGATGAAATGCTTTATTTGCTCGTAACATTTATTTGTTTGAAATTATGTTTTATTGTTTTTATGAATCGGCCACTTTTGATAAAAATAACGCCCAGATATTTGAATTCTCTAACAATTTCTATACTATGATGTATGTAAAAAATAAATCTCTTTAGCGTTGCCGATGGATAATAAATATATTAGTCTTTTAGATATTTACATTTAGTTTCCAACGATTACAATATTTACTGTAGGTGTCATACATAGCATCGAGTCCCTGAGACGTCTCTGATAAAAGTACTGTGTCGTCGGTGTACATTGAAACAAAAAATTACATATATACAAACATATCCTAAGAAGATATATCGATACCAAGTTGTTTGTTGGTTTGAAAGTAGTTTTCTAAGTCGTTCGTGTATAGTGTGAACAAAAGAGGCGAAAGGTTCTCACCTTGTCGTATGCAGATATTCGAAATAAACAGATCAGATATTCTTGACTTTTACACACAATTTAGTTTTATTATACATTTTTTGTATATAACTCTTAATGTTTTACCAACCATTCCTGTATCTAGTATTTTTTTTCATAGAGAACTTCTATCAATGGTATCAAACGCTTTACTGAGATCAATAAATCACAGTACAGAGTTTTCTTCCTACTCTGAAAAAGGTTAACTAATGAATTTAGGTTTAATATACCATCAATGGTTAATTACCCCTTGCGGAACCCGCTTGAGCCCCATTCATAATATCGTATTTTTCAACAAATATAAGTTATTCTTAAGTTTAATATACAAGTAAATACTTTACCTAGGCAGCTTAAGATATGTATGGGTCGATAGTTCTTTGGGTTGTCTTGTTCTCCCTTAAGTTTATGTATGGGTTTAATTATACCGATTGACTAACTGTACCAAGTATGTTATGGAACAAGTCAAAATATATCAGCATCGTTATTTTTAAGGTACATTTAATATATTCATTTATTTCTTGGTCGATTCCGCAAGATTTATTAGTTTTTAATTTTTAAACGACCGTTCTCATTTCTTCTTTATTTACTTTCTTATCTAAAATTTCATTAATTGCTCCTAGTGTGTAATCTACCTCTGTTTGTATACTGCTGTCAAGGTTTATTCTTTTAAAACAATCATGCATTTCATCCATTGACATCTATTCGAATTGTTTTGTCTTTTTAGTCCCATTGATATAGTTACAAAACTCTTTAGCGTTGTTCTGACGTAGGTTTTAGACTTCTGTTTATGTTCTTTATATATAATCTTCATATTTCTCTTTTAACGTATTTTTATAATATCTGCTAAGACTCTGATAAATTTATTCTGTTTTTGTCTGTTTTATGTCTGTTATACACATAATTTTTAAGATGACAATTTAAATGTTTTTCTTTATATAATGAATCAAACCATGGCTTGTTAGAATGGTTAGTTCTTTGTTTCTCATTATGTTGTTTGGTTATTGAATATTTCGTCCCGAACGTCGTAAAAGCAGCTTATACTAATATATAGACTATTTTGTCAGTTTTGGTTTGTCAGTTTTGTCATCGTTTCGGTTGTTTCAGCTTGCTATCAACAATATTGGTTTGCTTTGTTAAAAACTGGGCTCTAATTTTCGAAATGCGATGTAATGATATGGGACAGTGTACATCTGAGTGTAATTTACAGATAACATGCACTTGCAAGTGAGAAATATAGCAGATATCAGCCCCAAAAGATGCCAGTCACCAGCGGGGGACCGAGAGGAGTCAAGTTTGTACCCAGTTTTCATCTAACAATAATGTTGGTTAATGAGCTGTAATACTGGCTTTACCAGTTATGACGTTACCACAAGACAGTGATGTCCCTTTGCGAAATAACGTTATCGGTTTACGGCAAGGGAGCGGTAATCCACGATTTTTTACCTGGGCAGTATAGGGAATATTGCAAAATAACGTATAAACACTAATGAAACCATATAAATTTCCTTTCCCCATAGTTTTAAATATAATTCTTTGCAAAAGTTACAATTCTAAAGTTACAATTCCCTGAAAACCAACAACCCGCAATGTTAAATCATAGACAGTCTGACCTCCAGTGCCATAATGTAGCAACGCCAGTTCGCAAAGGGATGTCACTCTATTGTCGTAACGTCTTAACTGGAAACCCCCTTATCGGAATTTCATTCCGTTTGATCTAACAGAGAATAACTAATTCAAAAAATAAATTCATGCTATTTGTTGTCCAGTTATGTGAAGTGTTCACGTAATCAGTTTGTTAAGTTATTCGGCATCAAAGATTGTTGCTGGAGTTTCCCAATTATCTTTTTTTGACACTTTTTGTGCAAATCATTGAGCATGTCCTTGAAAGTATCATTACTAGCGGTTATATGATAATGTGAAAGGATATCATGGTTATTTTGTACGAGCTTTAACGCGCTTGTCAGATACATCGATAAAAGATATATGTCCACACGAATAAAGTTTTATGGAATTGCTTTGAATAAATGTAAAAAATATTCCACTCAACTAAGCTAAAAGGAAGAGAGGATGTTGAAATTCATAACACAATTTCGATGAAATCGCCAAAAATAAAACTGTCTTAACTGTCTTGTAGAATTGAACTTACCAATGATAAATGCAACCCCAGCCTTCATTGTTGACAGATATCGTAGTTGTCACAAATTAGATAAATGACACGTTTAAATAAACTTTTCTGTTAGGGATGAGTCCATTTTGAGCTGTGACCGTAGGCTGTGGTGTGGGCCAATCTAGCCTGTTCCTTATGGAAGGCGAGAGCAGCAATCTAGATCCCACTGAAGGAGCAAAGGAGCCAGAATATTGAACCTCGCTTCCTCGCTATCTTAGCTCGCTTTCTCTCTCTGTTGCTACCTGGCCCCTTCGTTCCTTCGCGTTGAATTCTCACTCCCTCGACCCCCCCCCCCCTCCCCCTCGCGTTGCAAATTTACAATGCGAAGGACCGCGATTGCGGCTCTCGGTTTCCATCGTTGGTAGATGCGCATACATATCTTATGGACGTAGTATATCCAGCCGCACGAAAACTTTAGAAATTAGGCCTCTGAATAAAAAATATTGAATCTGTATGGCCTCTTAACTTGGTAAACATATTTTGTTCTGTTTGTTGAACACTCGCCGACGGACGCTTCCTAACTGATATAGGCTATACTCCTGCATGTCTCGTCACATCTCGTTGGTAAATCGGAAAGACAGTTAAAATCCATTAAAAATGAGCCGTGTATAATGGTCAAAAATAATAGACTGTGACGTATAAATATACGTCAGTTGGTCGTTTTGTGGGTCGTTGTAACCACAAGTGTCCAAGGGAGAAGATGAAATGGTTCAAACCAATGCAAGGCCAAAACATTTTTTTATATATTGGAAGATAAAGTGTATAAACCTGGTAGCTTTCCAAAAGTTAGGAACACTCAAGTTGCGTAGAACGCAAGTTTATTTATAGTATAATCATTTTACTGCAAACATTATTTATGTTGATCACCAGATTAACAAAAAATCTTAGTACATTAGAAACAATTGAAAAGGCGATACAGGATGGTAAATCATAGTAGCACAACTATACTGAACGGGGTTATTTGCTAAGCCCATTTTCAGACACTTCATAGAAACTTGCTTATTTTTCTAAAACAATTCATCGTATTGACCTCAAATTCACTGCTTTTACATTATGAATATCGGAATTATTATAAAAATTATCATTATGTTGCTTGAAGGATATATTTGGCGTTTTGACAAGATTGGACAGACAATACAAGTCCGCTTAAAAAATCGTAACAAATTAAAAAAAAAAAAACAACAAAAAGAACATATATATATATACATTTATTTATTGTTCTTCACCACAATTTCGAATTTGTAATCGCGAGTATCTAAGCTTACCAGAAATATATATACATATGTTTAGTGTCCTATAAATGAAACAAAATGTCTTTATTTTAACCCGGGCCCGGAGTACCAGCAAGGCCATAATTTATTTATTGTTCATGTACTGCTGCACGCTTAGGACGGAACAAGTGTAACGGGTTTTCTGATATAAACAAAAATATTGTTACACAAGATAACTAGCCCTGCATATCTGACAATCTGAGCAAAATATGGTTGTAATGGAACCCTTTAAAGTTCTCCAGTCAGTGTTTTGGTGGAAGTCTTTTTGGTTATGTATGGAACCCTCACATCTATTATTTAAACTTTTTTATGTCACGATTTAACTTTCAAACTTAACTACATTCATCGCCGAGTGGCATAAGCAAAGCAACTATTTACAAGATCATATATACTGTATATATGGCTACATAGTCATACAGAATAAGCATATTTTCTTCATACATTTACATAAAATGGAGTTGAAAGAGCAATATGACGATTACTATAAACCGTATTTGAGCTGTGTTGTACTTTGACCAATAGGTGTTAAGGGATGTGCATTCTTTAAATTGGGTCTTTTCTTTGCTATATGAATTTACTTTCTTAGTCGCTGTTTTGTTTATTTTAAATCTTGTGAAACCTCTCCACACAGGCATATTTCTATATAAAAGAAGTGGCTTGTGTTGTAATGGATACTTATAGAACCATCCTCTTTTCTAAAGAACCCGTAAAGAATCTTTATTTCTAAGGATGTATGAAAACATACAGAAACACATTATTCACATATATGTAAATACAAACGCGCATGTTGATTTATTTCCAAACCTGTGGCACACCTTTTCCTAGTATATGAATTGCATCATGTTCTCAATAAAGTCCCAAAAACAAGTTTCTGAACAATTGTTCGATTGTAATTAAACGCTGACTAAGCTTTTCAACCATAGGGTTGTTTTCTTGTTTGGTTTGAGCTTTTTTGCTGCGAGCACATCTATATACAAAGTAAATAATATTTGTAATATAAATGTGGCAAAAACTTTTGGCACATTGGTTTGTTATGACAACAAATGCTAGAAATACACCAGACAGACCACAGCAACACAGATTTCGCGGATATTTTCTTTTTTTGGATAATTCAAATAGTCAAAACCCAGGAAAAGAACGAATATAATTGCGAAAAGTTTCATATTCTCATAAAACATTTTTTTTACTATTTGTTCATTAATCTGCTACTGTCGAGTTTCTTTCTCATTTTAAAAAAACATAAACGTAAGAGTTAATCCTTCGAAAAGTAACAAACAAACCAGGAATATTGTCACTGTGCATTCGGCTACATCACCCCCTGTATCAATTTACGTGTTCGTCCCTTAAATGATCCATAAAAATAAAACTGTCTGGGTCACAGTGACCCGGACTAACTTCAACTTCAATAATTACATTATTGTTTGTTATTTTCTATTTTGTCAATAGATCGGAGTTTTATTTTCCTACCTTTCAATATTTCTTTCTTCGTTCAATAAGGCAAACAAAGCGACAAATAGAATTGGTTTTTTTACTGCGATTGTCTACTTCGTTCCTCTTTGCATTTTATTATGAACTGAAAGAAATTGTTGCACATATTTTTCTATTGATATCAACATGTTTTTTGAGAATATAAAGCTTCACTCTGTATAACTTTGGATTAGACTAATTGGAATGCATTTTTGTTTAAATTGAATTATTTGCATTATACGCATTCTAAAATACATAAGTACTTACTATTTTAAGGCCCTATCTATAACTGTTTTAGTTTACTATTACAATACTATCATGTTTCTCTCTTTAGCATAATTGTTTGTTTATTTGCTCGCCCCACTTTTGTCTTTTATACATGTTTAATTGCTCACAAAAAAGGTATAATTGCATTAATTCAATCGTGTAGACGTGTAGGTCCATATGGTATAGACTCACATGTGTTACAGGTACAGGGTTATAGAGTAAACATAACTGTAAATCCAAGTTTGTGCAAAAAAGCTGGTAATATAGTAGGCCTACATATGGGTATTCCTTATTTCGTTATTTTGGAATAACACTTTCTTAGTTTGAACAGATTCTAGTTCAGAAATTTTGCAGGTTGAAGCCCATCCGGGAATCGAACCCACGACCCTCAGAGTAAGGCACCGTATCGCCAGCAGTAATGCCGGCCACCTAGACCGTGGGTTCGATTCCCGGACGGGCTTCAACATGCAAAATTTCTCAACTAGAATCTGTTCAAACTAACAAAGTGTTATTCCAAAATAACGAAAATACCATTAATTAATAGCTGAGAAAATCAGCCCTATAGTCTTATTTAATGTATTGCCTTTACCATTGTGTTTGCTGTCATCCACTACTGAATGGTCCTTGGAAAGACATTTCAGTTGATTTTTCTGGTCCCTACCCAAACGGTGATTATAAGTTGAGACCGTCACGACAACTTCAGCACAAGCCGTCATTCCGAAACTGGATGCCATATTTTCCAGGCAAGGAATCCCCAATACAGTAACCTCTGACAACGGACCGCCCTTCAATGGTCAAGCCTTTGCCGATTTTATTAGTTATTGACGTTTTTCGAAGGGTGTACGGACTTTTATGACCGTCCTATAAACTTGTACGCCCTGAGCCGCAGGCGAAGGGGCTA
>JARFOD010116153.1:0-14970 GCA_031763545.1 Mopalia muscosa | reverse complement strand
CCCCCTCCCTCCAGCTAGAACAAGGTAGTTTACAAATAAAACATTAAAATAAGTGTTTTGGTACAGTCTTCCACACAAACAAAGAGCCACTAATGAACAAAAAGAGTAAGTTGAACGACCTGTAGAATCAGTGCGATTCATTTCCTATCAGTCTACATTAAATTCAACACAAATAAGACTAATTGCGCTGCACTTTGTCAATTCTAAGCATGAACACTAATTGCTTCCAACCGATCCAGCATACGGCTTGGTTTGAATTCGATTATATTCTGTTTCTAAATTAAGCAGTAACACAGCTTGGCTCAATTAAAACACGGCAGTCTAGTAAAACAGGGCAGCATTTGTCCTCATTGGCTTTTGACACAAACGTTGGATTGGAGTATGCTGGTAATCAAAATTATGTAACACTGTTTAGCTATGTAGAATAGCTGGAATAGCCATGTGTTTCTACTTTCCACTGTTCCGTGTGTGTAGATCCAATAACACTATTTGTCGATAGTTACTTATCAGTTGCTGACACGTGTAAACAGCGTATGGGATCCATCAGGCATTTCCCAAATAAGTTATGAGAATATATTGCGTGCCAAGATACTTAACTAGTCCATTTATACTTTACACTTTTTCTTCGGTTATTTAAACAGATATTTTAATACTTTAGGCAAAGTTCAATTCAATCAAAGATTTCAGTCAAATAAATTAGATTAACAAACAATGTTTCGGGCCCTATAGGCTCCCGTGTTGTTTATGTCATTGCTTGTAGCATTGAATAGGAAATTTGACAGTCACGCCGTCCTATAGTTAACTAACTGTAACGACTAATATCCCTACAAACAAATTTACTTTTTGATCATTCAATGAATTAAAATACATAAGGCAGAATCCCTATAATCAATTGTGAGTATATGACGGGTTAAAAGGTTTTGTTGCGCGTAATTAAATAAATCATTGCGAAAATATGAAGATGCTCGCAACTGGGATAGTTAGGGGGAATTGACATCGTCGACAATTCCTGCATGAAAAGCACGTTCGACGTTAAACTCTTAACTAGCAATCTAAAAGTTATTTCCACTGTGTAATATGTGTAAGCTTATAACATAACTGCACACAATGTATAAGGACTTTTGAAAACTGTACCTTATTTTTTAAATAAGTTCAACGTTATTCTGTAGTCTTGGAAGAAGATAAGTTCTTCTATGAAGGTTTTATCCCCAGGAGATTTGTATATGTTTGCAATCACCGTCCAGACAAATGTCAAATATGATGACGGTAGACAATCCTTTTAGTCCTTTATTAACATCAGTCCACTGGAGGTTTCTGGATATGTGTGTTTGCTGAAAATCTTAGACGAATTCTGGAAGGCCGAAAGCTTTGCAGTCATATATGTAATCTCCATGTAATTTTGATTCTTTGTCTATATTTTAACTTTAATAAAATAATATTTTGTCTTTATTAAGAATGCTTTATTACTTTTAATTGAAAGTGGGGTTGCTCCAGATGAATTTCTAGCATTCAAAGTCGTGTGTTGGGTTTGGTTGTCTAACGTCTGACTTTTTATCTATTCCAGGATGAAAGGAACCAAGTGCTGACTTTGAACGTATGGCTCGATCAGGTATGTTTAGTGTCTATTGATCGGATAGATATTCACTAAGAGAACATGGTTTCAGGGCTGGTTTCCTGACAGGCTTATTGATTGGAACCAGATGACGACGTCCTGCTCGGAGATCAAGACTAACAATTTACCCTCTCTCCACTCTCTACCAACCCTTCATTAGCCGGAAACACGAACAAAGATCCATAACTCTCCACTTTAAAAATTGGGTCTTGTCCTATCAGTCAAACTCACTGGTTAGAACGACCCATCTCCTTATCAAGTTTACAATGCGTCTCGAAAATCCTTTCAAAGCATCCAGGAAATTGGCAGAATTTTTTTCTCATATACATTTCATGACAGTACATATGGGCGAATCAGGCCATCATAGCGCTGTTTACTGTACATGTATTATATATGGCTCTACGCTAGTCCTTATAGACGCTCTTGTCATGCCCTTCAACGATATGCACGAAAGTTTCCAGCATCCCGTCGGAAATAACAAAATCTTATGAATTTGTGAAATGGAAACATGTATGGCGAGAGAAACCTATATTTATGGATTTTATATCGAACAACTTGAGGTTGATTTCCTATTAAAACCTAAATAGTTTACTGCACCGCAACTTTGCCTTCAGATATCACGCAGATTAGACGCCTGTCTTTAATCTTTACAGATCTGCAGCTTGGCTGAGCTATAATTCCAAAGCCCGAACCTTGGATGACAAGAAATTAACTAAGCATATAATAGCCAGATGTCTTCTCCTCGTGAAATTGTCTTCCCTATTTACGTTTCAATTAAAAGATATACTTTCTCTCAGCCTTTCACTGAAGTGGAATTTCACCATTAGCTAAGTGAAACTCATCCTTTATCAATATTCAGGTTTTAATTTTCACATCTGTGTTTTCTTCCTGGCAGATGCCAGTCTCCACATAATTCGATAAACTCGTTAAGCCGTCTTGAATATCCCATATAGATTAAATGGAAGTCCAATGTAAAAGGCGCGAGAGAAAGGAGAAATTGCCTGTTGGATACTTGTGGCACAATAATCGAACAGCCTTAATCAGACAACCCAATCAATCTTACGTTAAGTGGACTTTTCTATCTGACTTTCAGGAATTGCTTATTTTCTTGTAACAGTCTTTGAAATATAGCTCAATTAAGGAAACTTTTTCACTTAAATGGTCAATTGCGTGTCGGTGAGAATCAGTGCTGGGGTCAAAGTTCATACACACTTCTAAGAATGTTTTCTCTTCTAATAGATCATGTACATACTACACAACACAAAGAAGGGTAAATGATTGAATTGTTTGTGTATTTTGTTATATGTAAACGCGTATTTGGTGAAATTGTTATGAGTTTCATTATTTTAATCCGATTTCGTTACGCCCGTTCGTGTAAAGATTTTGTGATATGTATCTAAATAATTACTAGATTACCATAGCATATAGTAATTCAAGCGTCACAAAAGTTAGAATTGCTGTGTTTTTAATTGTTTGTGCCTTCTTTCAGGCTTTGTCTACATTAACAAAATCCACCTAAAAAACGCATATTCCATGGTTTCAACACAATGGTGTATATCAACACCTGTGTGATGTGTTTATAATTATCATTCCACTCAGTTCACGACGCACACACATCCATCGCTAGTAGATGACGTCATAGGTCAAATGACAACATGTTTTTCTTCTTTCGTCTTTTACTTCTAATGCTGGCAATAGTTTAGCGTGGTGAATCCAGTTCTATTTTTATCTTCTAAAAACGTCATCAGTTCCGTGTGTGTTTGTTAATTTGTTTGCTTACAGGAATGGACAGATGAGAAACTCCACTGGGACCCGCTTCTTTATGGCAATCTAACCACCATTCGTGTCCCTTGTCGCTTTATTTGGAAGCCGGATATAGTTTTATATAACAGGTGGGTGTGAGTTTAAATCAATCTTCCTGTGTCGAGTAGTCTATACCCAATTCAGCTGTTAGGAGTTCGCATATAAATATAACATGTTACTCTAAACGAAAATAAATGCATACATTCACAATTTGCTACAAGTTTTAAGTAACTGAATCAGGGGCAATCTAGTAACTATGTATCACATACATAAGTTATAATCTGTAACTCTAGTTATTGCTTTCTGCCTTTCTTCCTTAGTATATCTCTAATCGGTAACATTTGCGAAGACGGATGGCTGGTACAAATTTGGCTAAGTTGTGGTCTGTTGTTTATTATCTATTTAGGTGAAAATATGTTAATTACCCATAGTAGAACATAACATAAGTTTTGAATAACGTCTTCGGATGGATGCTTCAGTTCATTGTGCATTTAGTTTTTGAAGTTCTCATATGGATTGTATTGTCGACTAGTGGTCTAATAGAGGCTTAAGGCTGATGCTTATTTATTATACATTTCAGCGTTGAAAGTCACGAGGGATATATGCAGGCTCTAAGTATGATCCAGTATGACGGTCACGTGTTTTGGCCGCCGATTGTGCGCATGCGCAGCTCATGTAAGATGGACATTACATATTTTCCTTTTGATGATCAAATTTGTAAATTGAAGCTCGGCTCATGGGCATATGATGGATTTCAAGTTGATGTGACCAACAGAACAACTGACGTGGACCTTTCAAATTATGTTGACAATGGAGAATGGATTTTGATTGATACAAAAGCAGTGAGAAAAGTCGTGTACTACCCGTGCTGCCCTGAGCCCTTCCCGGATGTGACATTTTACATCCACATGCGCAGAAGAACTTTGTACTATATGTTTAATGTGATTGTTCCTTGTATTTTGTTATCGACATTATCTTTGGCCGGTTTTTACCTACCACCTGATTGCGGGGAGAAAATCACCCTAGGACTGACAGTTCTACTAGCTCTATCAGTCTTCATGCTATTAGTAGCTGATAATATCCCGGCGACGTCGGAATTCGCACCTTTAATAGGTACGTATAGACTTTATAACGAGTTATTCTATTTAGCTCCTTATCTATTGCCAATTAAATCCTACATTAATTTTTAACACTTATTGCATTGGTACTACAAACAGTTTTGATAGACGCCGAACTATATTGCACTGGAATTTGAACAAAGCTTTATGCAATTCACATATGCACTTTATGGTATTGCTGGAAATATTTGCTGGAAAAGTATTAATGCGTGGTCATGTGTCTCCAACGTGGTTCCTCACCGGGCTTTGAACCTGTCCTGGTTGTAATTAAGTTCAATCTATCTTCTTCATATCCGCTTACAATCAACTCAAAAAGGCAACGTGCAAAATAGTACTAAGGGACATTAGATCAATGAGTTATTGACTTCGTATATGACAGAGAGTTCAAGATAAGGAATCAATCCAAATAAGTCTAGTTCAGGTCAATGCGCATGTACAAATGCCCAAAAATTGACAATGAAACTTTAGGGGTCGATCAATGTTGATTTATCCATGCATAGACAACATTTAGTATTATTGATTCAATTTGTGTGCGTTGCCTTAAGTAACGAGTGGAAATTACACGCTGCATATTGGAGGCGCAAATGGGAGGCCTTAGTAGAGTAACGGCAATAACTCGCCAGGAAGAGACCCAGCTTTAGAACAGGGACAATATCCTGAAATCACCGTCGAACATTCCTCTGACGCCAACTATTGATTGTAGAAGCCCTAATGCATCTGTTAGTTGTTAACAAGCAATTGTCAAACATCTTTCAGGGAATAAATAAGGCGGCTGTGTATTTCCGAGGCGGTTGTAGTGGTTGGTTCATCGAGAAAATAGCCCTAAGGACACAATATGTTGGACGTATAACCTCCATGTCAAGTGCGGGAAGCCTGTAGTAATGTCTTCAACGCACTCTGCGTCGCAATTATCTGCCTTTTGAGGCTGGCTCAATTGGAGAGGGAAATATCCCCGCTGTGGCCTACAGCAATTATCACTAGCAAAATAAAAATATCCACTTTTTGTTGGATACGACAAAGTATCATTGGCAACCTGAATAACTGTAATCCGCTCACGGCGGCCTACTGTTGACCTTTGACATCTCATACAAAGGTTGTACCAGTAGCTTTTAGCAAAACTCCCATATATATGCGTATTAACACATGTTTTGTGACTCGATGTTTTAAAGTGTCTTGCCCTTCAACTGTAAAGTATGAATGACCTCTCAGACACAGAAGAAAGACGTTCACTCCGACGAGTCCCTGGTTAACAATGCGTAGTCAATACATGCAGTTCATTCGTCGAAACAGCGTCATACAGCAAGATTTTATAGAATTTAAACTGTAAATAAGTTAATCGAACACTGCCGTTGTTAAAAAAGTGGTCGTTAAATATAATTGTTGTTCCGTTTCCAAAGTGTGTTTTATATAATTTAAGCTGTAAAAGAGTTAAACTAAGAATGCGGTTCAAAAATAATTGTTGTTCCCTTCCACAAGGAGGTTAATCAAGATTACCATACTACCACCCGGTTCAAATGATGTAAGAACTTTACCAACATGTTTGTTTTAATACAGACACGGGAATCACCTTTTCTTTATTTTAATACTTAGATATCATTATTTTGCACCCAACTCTCACGACATTTACCGTTAGGTATTGACTGTGAGTCTTATAAACATTTAAGAACTATTGATAAATAGTGGAGTTTTGAATGGTCTATTTTTGGTTCCAAGCCAAAACTACGCACGTATTGTCTGTTTCATTTAATTATTTAGTGAATCAATGGACGGTAATTATCTTTAATATCATTCATGATCAGGCATAGCTACTATAGGTTTCACCGAGTGTAACACAGCTCCTTTTGGAGTTCTCCCAAACCCGATGAGTGATTATATAAACTAAAGAGACGGAGGGGATCTGTTGAAAAGCTGGCGAATCCACATTATTTCCTACCCCTAAGCTAATTACTCATACTATTTACCCAACCTAACTTAATTAGGCGGTAATATCATTAACTGTGTGTCGAAGATCATCCGATTATCAAGTCTCAACGGTTTTGCACATGGCTGGTTTTATGAGGTAGAAATTTTATTATTTCCGTCTGATGACCCCATCAGACTCATAAATGTTGACCTTCTTAGTGTATAGCCTCAATGGACTTGTGTCAGGACTAAATAATCCACCGTTATATAATAACTCAAAGTCAATTATTCGGCACAAGTGGACTTGTTGGCTACGTAATATCGACCGTCTCTATCCCAATCATGCCTTTTAGCACTATTCATATTACATGTTGACCATCGAATATTTTTTTGTTCCCGTTTTGTATAATCAAGACACGTGTAAGGTTCGATCCCATTGTTTAAGGAATCCGAAAACTGTTCACGGTACCTGCCGCAGATTAACCTACGGTAGTTAACCAGGGAGTTCCGAAATAGTTATACAACTTGAAAATAACAACTTTTTTTAGAAAATAGAGATTAACTCTAAACTATCAACTGACTAAAATCAAAAGCAGTCGGTCAAAGGCAATGGGAATTCGAAAACCGGCAACGGGAAAACAAAATTGCTTTTGCTTTGCTGCTATCGATCAAATTGTTATTCTTACATTTTTTATTTCTTTTACAGGTATATATTTGACGATAGTGATGGCCATAAGTGCAATCTCCGTGGTTCTGTCCGTTTTCGTTTTGAGTCTCCACTATCGAGGCAATCGCTTCAAACGTCCTCCGCGATGGATACGTCGGATAATGTTTGATTGGATTGCCAAGATCTTGAGAGTCCGCATTCACAACCACACAAACCAGGAGTGGGTGGAAAAAGCTCTAAAACGTCAGTTATCAGACGAGTCTTTGAACTCGTTTGTGACAGAGATATCAAAATGTGATTTACATTGTAATGGGCTGAAGCATAGTCTTGTAAAAGGGGGATTACACAGCCTGGTTGAGGGCCGTCAGTCTGCGCCTGTTCAGATGACAGAGGATGAAGTTCTGAGGTACTTCCGGTTAGTGTTAGCCAGCCATGACCGCTCGGTGATGGAGCGCAGTATGATTGAGGAATGGCAGGATATTGCTGTGATCGTTGATCGTATTTTCTTTTGTATCTTCCTGACAGTTACAATAGTCTCCACCTTTATACTTTTGGTTATACAGCCTATGACAAAAGCAATAAATATCGAAGAAACGCTACCAGGCTGAAGAAATATTTCTGATAGAACCGGGTAAAAATTGTAATAAAATTCCAGGCATATGTTCAATATAACCTTGGTTTTCAGATTGGTTTGTTGTGTCAATGAGTTTCGTAAGAACTACGGAAGCCCCTGCCATGTTTTTTCACAGGGGTTCCATGATTCATATTATTATTTCCATGTTACCTGAAAGAAAATAACAGACCAGGTCGTTCGTCTTATTCTTGTTATACAACGTTAATAGTAAAATAATAGACATTATTGGCAGTGAATTTTGAAAAGCTTTCGGGCCACGCGATAAACATTTTTTTAATGGATGCTGATGTAATAGCTTCCTATGACAAGTCGCAGTAATGAGGATGCAGACGCCGATATCAGACTGTGTGCTAGAAAAAAGTTAATATCTGTTGAACAGCTTGATTGTTCGGAGTTCCGCATTGTCCCTTACTTTTCATAATTGGGAAAGTGGGATTACTGATAAAAGTAAGCTATGTCGTCACTTCGTGTAGCGTACTCTACAGTCATCCTATCTCTTGTTTCGCCCTATGGAATGTTGATTCAGAAAGTAGCAATACATTAATTTTTCGATCAAAACATCCCACATTTTAGGATTGTGTAAGGGACAATCATTGTTGGAATACACTGTCATCGTCTAAGTGAAATACACTGAAGTACGGCGTTCAACACCAATCAATCAACCAATCTCTCTTTTTTGATCTGGTACATCCAACATAGACCAAAGAGCAACACTGGTCTTTATTGTGTCCAACCTACTGGTAGAAAATTGCGACATATCATAATTAAAACAGGGACATTGGCATATTTATTGTTAAGAAATTAATTTATATAAAAGTTTTCCATTATAAAAGCTCAATGCGTTTTGCTCAACACTATTTAAGAAATAACTGATCATCCATGTCTACATATAACCAATATATACTGTAAATTGTTATCTCACAACCAGATGGTCCGCTCTGCTTGTATCTCTCTGTTTAATAAAGGGTACGGTATCTATCGTACTATTTGTCATATGAAGTACACTTGTCTGTCTTCTCTTAATCTGCTATATGCTGTGAGTCTTTGTGGACAATTTTTGCGACATGTTTGATAAGGCTATAAAACAAAACCACAGCTGTCCATGCTTTCCAAACATTTCAAAAGCTCATGTGACATAGTGGGCGACGGATTGAGTGATTAAATTGATTTATTTTATTCTTTATCTGATATATGTCGTCCACACGTCCGGAGCAATACAGTATGACGCAAATACTATACTTCTCGTTTTAGACTTTACTCACTGTTCTTATCGAGATGCAAAGTGGCTTAGCAAAGACGTTATCATGCTATTAATCACTCTGATTATGATATGATTGCCTTAAAACAACATAAATGTATTTATGTATATTAAACAATCAATAAACAGCTTTTTCTGACGTTGATTTAGACCAGCAGTTATATGTCCCAATGGTTTGAGTAAAATGTAGGATGGGTAATAAATATAACAGATAAATTACCACATGCAGCTCGCCAAATCAAACTGCAACTTATGAGAAGGGCGAAATGAATCTAGAATATACCATTTCTGTAGTATCGTTTTTGTGGGATAAAACTTTCATAGTTTGAACCAATTGTATAAAATAAGCCGACTGAGGCCGGTATGGCAATCGAACCCAGGATTCATAGTCTGGTAGGAAATCGCCAACAGGAAATACCGGTCATCTGGACCACTGAACCAGCCGGCCTTCTTCAATCTGAAAAAATATATTGCTACCAAAATATACTGTATGGAGGAATGAATGGAACATTTTGTCAACAAATATCGATATAGGAATTAATGTCGATTAATGGACGATTGACATCCATTTATTTAATCGATATCCGTAATTTTATCAATTTCGATGAATAGGTATTGATATCAGTAAGTGATCTATCGATATGAAATTGTATTTATAGAAACTCATAATCTATATATCGATACTTCATTTAACGCTATAGATAATTGGATAATCTAGACATATACCGGTACATGAATTAATTATATCGATAAATGTTAGCGTATATATAAATAATCCGTTACAATGAATTTATCGATATCAATGAATGAATATACGATAACGATATTGTCCCAAAAAATGAACATGGGCAACAAGAGATTCCTCTGATGATGACCTGAAACTATTTACTATAAGTTTGTTATAACGACAATTAACCCCTGTCGGAGGTTGCCTAAAACTTGTGTTGTATCGGGTATGTCTAAGTGAAAGATTGACAGTCATTTCTTTACTTAACTGCATTAGAAGACGTTTCGCTTCACCACTCTAACCGTTTCGTCGTTTCCGAATTACAGTACTTAAACTTCAATTGTCGCGTATACTATCATAACTGTTGTTTCGCCGCCAGCAGCGTTATTAATTACAAATGTATTTTATGCAAAATTGTCGGTCATTACACCTATTTTGTATTTGTTAAGTCACGGTACCTTGGTTTATAGTTAATGGAACTCGTTTAACATAGTTTTGGGAAAGGAGCTTCGTGTTGCTCTGGTGCTCTCAGAGCTAAATGGCAGCATGAGCCTGATCTGTATGTGATATCGTTGTATTATGATTGTTCTGTCATTGTTTGCTGCCAGTGTTGTCGAAAGTGGTTTCCTTTATTCGGTGGGTATGCACGCCGCCGTGTATAATGAAAAAAACTTTAACACAGAGTAAAACCTCAACCAAACCTTTTGCTATTCATTCCATAATAGACAGAATGGAGCCATATTGGAAGCCAGTACACGAGTGGACATGGGGGATTTCTGTCCTGTCTTTGTTTGTTACCAGTGTTGCCCAGGGTGGATTTCTTGATCAAGCATGCTAGTACGCCGTCATGATAAATGAATAACCTTTAAGTACTGCGTTAAACCTCAACCAAACATAAAAACTCTTACTATCCCTAATTCTACAATAGACATAATCGGGGTCATGTTGGCAGCTAGTGGCTTTATGTCATGAATGAACATATTATAGAGGAATAGTTACAGCCAAAAGTAGACGATGTTATTTGTTCACACAGTCCACACACTGTGAAAAGGTGCCGTTTTTATCATACAAGTTTCATTTTAGTAGTTTAATACACTATCGGTATGTGATTGGTTGAATTTTCCAACAGTTAATTTGCATAATTGATATATTATGCTGAAGAACTGGAGTTCAGGTTCGTCTATGTATCTATTTATATACAAGCCTTGATCCTTTGGTATGTTTGTGTCAATTATAGACATACTGCTTTACTTAGCACTTGATGAACAATGATTGGACAAAACAGTTAACACTTTTTTAATGTAGCAATTACTGTCATATAAGGCGTATTTGAGTACGGCGTTAAATACCATTCAACCTACCCTGGAGGAGTAACTTTGATTTTTCGCCATTATATATCTATAATTTACTTGTAAACTTGTTTGTGGCGTCCTGAAAACTTAACAACAAGTAGTTAGTGGATAACCAATATTTTAATTACTAATTGACCCCTAGTTAGTCAGAAACAAAACAATAATAATGAACAAGTCTTTTTTCTTTAATAGTCATTTTTACAAGTTTAGGTCCATATTATGAATATTTACAAATAATGCCATAACATATGATAAAATGACACACTTACTACTATGTCTTTATTGTGCCTGTTTACACGGGACCTTAAGAAATGCTTTCGTACAAGTGAATAGGACCACCCAGAAGCTTTATTCCTTCTAGGTGAAGCCCCATTCCATCGTTTCGAGGCACGTTTTAACTTGATTACTCCAGCATAGCGGATTACAGACCCATTATAAGGCCTAGCTCGATGGAACGAAGTCCGACATGATTGAATAGACCTGTCTAACAGAGTCAAAGCAGAAAATCTGTTACAAACGATACCGATTTTGGGGGGATTTCAGCCGCTCCAATACTTATCCCCCTATGCTGTTAGGTGTACCTTATAGATCATTTACCAAAATTAAAAAACAACCAAAAGCAAAAAAGAAGTCATACTGAACAATGGCTGGAGTGTAGCAACCACTGATGTAATAAAAATCCACTAATGTAATAACTTTTTTCACATATCATTTTTTACATCAAAAATCATCTAAATACGTCTTCAGAACAGTAAGTCCAGTTTTTTCTCACAATTTTGTGGATTTTTTTTTTTTTTTTTTTAAATCGCCTTTTTTATCAAAAGTCGTCTATATTCATCTTCAGAACAGTAAATCTATGACAAATAACCAACTTTACAGAAAATATTCACGATTTTCCCATCAAATTTTGAAAATTATTACATTAGGGGTTGAAGTCGACACATGCATTTTCAACCACTAATGTAATAAATGTTTTTACATATTTTTTCATCAAAAATTATCTAAATACGTCTTCAGAACAGTGATATCATATGTGAAAAAAATTATTACATTAGTGGATTTTTATAACATTAGTGGCTGCTACACTGGAGTGTGACTATTTGTAACAAAAAAGTGAAAAATATAAATGTATACATTGTATTACAGGATACATGGTTTGGTACCGCTTATATATATATATATAGATATATATGCTATTTATTATTTATAGATAAAGAGTAAATTTTTGTTAAACTGATACGGACACAGAATTGTACCCACTTAAAATTCGAAATGGGCATTAGGACATATATTGTGTTAAAATTGCATTACTATAGTGATTTATCCATATCCGGAGATTTCCATGGAAATTAATTACGTTTCAAAACATAGTAAGAAACAATTGTTGCATATTACGTCAGAAGATTAATTTGAAAAGAAAATATAGACTATATGTGTTGTACATACTGCGTGGTAGACTTGGTAACATACTATGTTTTTGCGTAACGAACATACAAGATATTTAAAATTATAGTCAGCCCCGTGCAGTGATGTCAAGGTAGTTCTATTATATTGTATTAAAACAAAAGCTCAAGTGCGTCGCAATATACGTCCGAAGAAATCCTGCCACTTGGAATATTAAAATCAAGTTTGAATAGAATCCAATAAGTGAAAGCAGATACACGGCAAATTGGTATATGGAATAACTCTGTTTTGTCAAAAGGAAAACACATACTAAGTTTGATTCGTATTCCACAAGAACTTTTCAAATTAACATACAGAACTGAAATTTAGACTTTGCCACTAGGTGGCACCACCTGTAGGTCGACACAAGCGAAAATCAATTCCAAGTAACGTTTTGTCACAAGGAACACTCATACTTAGTTGGATTCGAATTCCACAAGAAGTTTTCAAGTTAAAATACAAAAATGAAATTTAGACTTTGACACCAGGTGGCGACACCTGTAAGTCGACATATGCTAAAATGTCGACTTAGTTTGATTTGAATTCAATAAGCGGTTTTCAAGCTAATGTCCGGAAACCAAAAAGTTGACTGACGGACAGGCCCATAACATAATACGTACACTCAAATGACGTGCGTATAAAAACGACGACGAATATCGCGATTAGGATATTTGAACTCAATTAAATTCCTACAAACACATTTTTTTATGATATTTTGTCTTAACTGAATTGACATGTAGGGTATGCATATTCGCCACTCCAGAAACAATGAAACTGCTTTAAAGGTTGTTGTTGCTACAATTGCCTCAATACAAAACCTGGATGCATCGAAAACGATTCAAAACTTTTGTTCCTATTATTATATAACACAGGTTTTAGGGCAAGACAAAGAAAGTGGTCAATGTACCACACAAAAAAAACTTTGGCAGATTGCACATGTCAGTTTTATAAAATTATTCCAATCCACTTCACGATATAATATTTTTAGCAGTCGTCTTCTTCCCGTAAGAGGCTTTGCAAAAAAAAATATCCCCAGAACCAGAAACTTATCTTCGTTAAACTCGACTCTGGCGTAATACACACAGATGGATAGGGACTTTACTTGACTTCCAAAATGGAAATCAGACTAGATTCTAATGTTAGCTCGAATGTATTGATAAATTGACTATTTTCAATGAAATGTGATGCTCTTCTGCTCAAGCTGTTGTCCAAGTTAGACGATATTTTGAGATAAATTTTTATGTCTTCCAATTCTGTAATCCCCATAAATATGTCGATAGACACATGTATTGTGTCAGTCATCTCCACTATTGATGGGTAAATAATCACAGGATGTACTGTCTAATATTTCTTTTGTTCTTCTTCCTTGGAATATAAACCAAAGATTAAACTCGTGTTCCCATGGAATGGATTGATTTAATTATAGACACATATAGCTTTGAGACCTATGTAACCATCTAAAAACGTATCATAAGACTTTTGTCTTGTGGATAAGGTTTAGTAAAAATATTGACATTTACATTATGCCAATACGTAGGTGCACATCGCACTGAACGATATCACATGTTTATCCGCAGACAAGAAGAAACCACAAACTTGTTTTGGACAGATTAGCTTGGGAGTGTGGCAACGCAGTACTTTAAACACTTCTACCATATTACTGTTTTAAATTGTAGTCTTAACTGAATAAGAGTAATGCATAAAAGAACAGACCCCTGGTTCGAAACACTTTCACGTTAATGAGTGTCCTATGACTGGGGTCACTACTTCAGGCAGCTTACGACATAGATAGTAACATATTTATACATGCACGCTTCACCTTCTGTTGATAACAACTTGGAAAAAAGGGTGAGGTATAGGACTCAAAAAACCTCAATATTGCCGAAAAGCCCTTTGCTCATGTTTATAGCTAGTCGCCTGTTGAAATCGTCATTAGTGACGTTGAATGCTGTTTTATTTGTTTCGTTGTTATATTTGCGCGATATGGTGACGTTGGGCTTACCAAATACATACGCCTTTCAAATGAAAAGATAGTTAAATAGCTCTTGTCTACAACAACAATGAGTGTTAAGTTTGATTTTAAATAGGTTTAAAACAGTAGGCTTTATTGATTTTAATTTTATTTTTTTTGTAATTAAAAAAAAGTGTTAAGCTGTGCCCTGCAAAGGTTAGGGCATTTCCAAACACAAATATTTACCCAATTTCGATATGATACAGGATGATACTTAAACTAGATGTACATGGGCCACTTAATGTATGGACGACCAAAAAGAAGAGACATCTTAAATTCTTAGCCGCATAACTTCCCAGTACTTAGAAAACACAGTGAGACTGCTTGAAACATACTGGTATTATAGCAAGACGGATAGCCAGTAATAAGTGTAGACTGTATGAATATGTAAGACATGACGACTGTTATGGATGTACAACTTCTGAATATAATTGGGTAGCGAC